>CAAKHD010005321.1:24725-34895 GCA_901007705.1 Fistularia tabacaria
GTTTGTGTGTCTTGGGTAGAGGCGGAGAGAAAGGGAATATTGAGAGATGCAGAATTGTGTGTGTGTGTGTGTGTGTGTGTGTGTGTGTGTGTGTGTGTGTGTGTGTGTGTGTGTGTGTGTGTGTGTGTGTGTGTGTGTGTGTGTGTGTGAGATTAATACATTCAAAAAACATAACTTCCTTTTAGTCCTGAATACTAAAGCAAAGGGAGTCTTTATTTAAGGTGTGTAACACAAATCAAACAAAGAGGAAGGTAAAGGAAGGTTTCAAACCTTCTGGAACCATCTTTACTCGGTAGTTTATCCTACTACCATTTAACTACTCATCCACCTCTGTATGTATGACGTTTTCAGATTTGAAGTCTCCATTTTAGAGAGTATTCATATTCAGGCGTATAAACCTTACCATCACGCGCTCATCGCCCTTGTTGCTTTCACCATCATGTCCTCTGAGTCTGCACCAGTGACCTCTCACCTCCTGGAATATTCTGTATCGCTTCAACTAGTTTACTCCAGAATTTCTGCCAGTGTTTTAACTGACATTCTACGAGTGGGGCATAATTAAGAACAACATTGAAACTTCACATCCTCTGTGTCGAGCTTCAGACTTTTTCGCTCCAGCTGACACGTTTCACCTCAAGACCATTGCTAACAAACTCGTCCTTCGAGATAACTCCATGTATGCGGGCTTGGGACCGACTCAAGGAGAACTCTGGCTTGGGATGCATGGATACTACAGCTGAAAAATTTGTTGAATATGTATTTGAAGATGTCTCCGACCTAAAAGTTGCACAAATAATGGAATAAATCCTACAAATGATCGGAAGCTCACACTAGCATTAAGTTTGAATGGTACATAAAGTATTCATCCACGTACACTCCCGTCCAAGCATGGCTACCTCTGTGAACTTCACTGCGTCATGCATTTGCATTGATACTTTTAATGACATTTAATTGGGGAACCTGTGTAACCACTAAAAAAACCTTTATTGGGGCAGCTTCGCCTCAGTTGGTAGAACATTTGCCCGTCCAATCAGAGGTTCCGTCCTTGGTTTCTTTGTCCATGCTGAAGTGCATGGAGGCAAAGCACTGAAGCCACAGTTGCTCCTACCTGTCAGCAGCTCAGTGCCTTGCATGGCAGCTCTGCCGCTATTAGTATGTGATCGCATGTGTGAAATGGTGAATTTAAAATCCAGTGTAAAGCACTTGGGAACCGCACAGCGCGACACAAGTAGAGACCATTTTTATTGCTGTTGCATGTTGTCAGGGCTTCATGCAAATATTCCCCAAAGTTAAAGGTTTGACCGAGGTCAAGTGTTCTTCTGTTGATGTCACATTCTGGCCATTTAAGTTTGCCCTGGCACACAGTTTTAAACAGTGTCTAATGTGCTTTGGGTCCTACTGGTTTCTGCTTTTAAATTACTGTGACCATTTCAGTTCACACAGACTTGTGGGAATGGGGGGAGCAGTGTGACAGTAACAACGTTTTGTTTGCAACTGATACTTACAGTGCTCCTTTAGCAGAAGTGAAATGTATGCATTTTGAAAATGAATACCATTTAAGACGGCGGCAGCAGACATGGCCCTGAGTATGATCATCGTGAAATCAGTTGCTATGGATGGAGGATTTTGGAAACTGACCATAATGCGATGTACAGTATGAGAAGGTTGTAATCATTTCACATTGAAGTCAGTACTAGCTGTTCTGAAGCCCAGTCAAAGTTCAATCCATTTTGAAGGTAATTTTATCAGGCATATATGTATATTACCTATATGCCATTTCAATTGTAGTTCAATTGTCATTTTTACAGTCATGTTATTTTGGTTGTGGAACAGATGAATAAGGTCATCATCGACACTAAGATGTGGTGTGTCTTTTTATGGATATGTATTTTATTGTTGCCCGGATATAGACGGGCACAAATGTATTCTTTGGCTCTTCTAAGTTAATACAAAGGGATATGTGAACATGTGTATCAGTGAACGATGTTGTCTTCACCAGTTTTCCTGCGACATGCCACACTAAACACACTCACGCTCACCAGGCCTCAGAGCCATTGTTTCTCACACAGCAGGACACAGGGTCGATTGCCAGTTGTAGAGCATTATCAACCTCCTTGTGTAAGAGTGTGTATTTGTCTGTGGATGATTTTTTGCAGACATGCTCTCAGCTGAGGGAGCTGGTTCACAGGCCGGTCAGAGCTGCCTTATTTCCTTTTAATTGACTTAAGATGGGCAAACAAGAACTCAGCAAGCACACGGTACCCATTACAGTTACACACAAGGAACACGCAATGCCAACACGCACACTAATGAATTACACATATTTACACACACACAGCCACAATTGCTCCTGCGTGTGTTAGATATTTTACAGTTCCATCAGACTAAATGAGGGGGTTGTGTTTTCCAAGTCAGCATTGCTGCCTTCCAGCCGTTTGCAGCGCCGCCAGAGCTCATTCACTATAAGTAATATTTGTAGCCACCTTGCTACATAATGTCGACATGGGTTAAGTAACTTGTGTTTCACAGCAAGGTCACACTGTGAGCATAGACAAGTCTGTGTTGCTCTGCACATCACAGTTAACATGATAGAATGCAGTCTGTCCTTAACTTTTTTCACATGTGGAAGTTAAAGGGCTACATCAAAGTGGCAATGGAACCGTTAACATTAAGGTCACAGAGGGGCTGACAGTTCTTTAAAATGAATACCGTGGCATCTAGTAAATGCTCCTCCGATTGGTCAACGACTGAAACGCTGTCGCCCAGCACTGCGATGTTGTGATCGTGCTTAAATTAATTGCTGATCTGATGATCTCTTTCTCTCCATTTCATGTGCTCTTAATCTGTCAACTTAAGTACTGTCGATATCGTCTCTGTGTCTGGCAAATTGTTTCTTCGGGAAAAAAAGTTTCAAGAAAAGGTTTTCTTTAGGCTCGTCGCAGGCTAGTACCACAGTTCCGGGATCATTTTACAGTAAAAGCTCGATACTACAACTACCAACATCAAAATAATACCTGAGGTGGAAAATCAAAAGCCATTTTTTCCATAGCTGAAAGCGGCAACATAACTCACTCTATGTTATCATCGCTGAGAATCAAGCATGTTATAAATGTTCCATCTTCAAAAACAGGAGTGCTTCAGCTCAAACCATGAAGTCCTATCATGCACATGTGAACGAGCAGAATGAGGAACTGCTATAGTTTCTCATATTGCAGGTTTTTCAGCATCAACATTATACATTCGTATTAATTGATTATTTCTTAAGTTTTTCCCCCATAGACTTTAAACAAGCAAAAGAACAACTATCTGTTCGTCTGTTCGAATGCAACTTATTTACAGACTTATTTATTTCCTTCTTGTGGACTCATAGAATGTGGGATAGATTGTGGGATGTTGCTAAACTTTGATTTCCATGATGCCCTCAACTCCTTTTCAGAGCATGTTGACTGATATCATCTTCAGGATTGCATTATGCACCGGTCAGTTGCCAAAGGTTGCTTCTTCACACGGCAAACAGCTCTGATCAGCGGTGTCACATCATCTGCCCTCTTCGATCATGGATATGCATGCAAAGGAGACAACGAATGTACACATACAGTATAAATACAAATATCACCAGAGAATTTAAACACAACATTTTTTTGTTTTGTATTTCCTGTCTGTCTCCTGCAGGTTATTCCTAAAAGTGAAGCTGCTCACAAGGCCAATTACCATTTCAGTTGATTTCTTCATTTGCTCTTACTTTTTGTTTCCTCACGAGCACGGCTTCCCGGCTTCCATTCTCACTGACCCTTCATCCACCTATACTTCCTCTCTCCCTCACTACCCGGTCATCTTTTTGTCATTGATGTGAGAGAAAGAAGAGGACGGGTGAAGAAGAGGAGGAGCGAAAGAGGACGATGGCCAACTTTCTGCTTGTCTGTCTAATGTCAGCTTTCTCCAGTTTGGCCTCAGAAACGGACAGCTTCATGAGGATAGTTTTGTGTTGTTTTTTTTGGTTTGTTTTTTACAACTGAGCCCAAAGCTTACACCCCACAATGACATCACAATCAAATGTTTAGAAAGGATGATTTGGCCTTCTTAAACCAATGAATACTGGAATAATATTTCCAAGCGCATTGCATCTTCTTTCCTGCTTACCGCCTACATGCACCAGTCACCTTTATCAGATGCTCTTCTGAAGACATGCCGCCTCAAGATGCAAGCATAGCTGTCTGATCTTATTTTATACAGCGCAGCGTTATAAACAATATTCCTCTTCCTGACCGGATCAAACATGCCATTTTAGTTATGAAGCACATGTTGTGTTGTCTGTTGCCCATCTACAGTACATCGAGTGAACGTTCAACAGTAATGCGGAGCCTACAAAGCTGTAATGTTTACAATTTCTTTGTGCTTATACAACAAGAATCAATCACTTTAAAAAGAAAAACACTTTTGGCTTTCTAATAACAGATTTTATGTTCAACAAATTCTTTGATCGCATATTTTGAAAAGGCCCTTTGTTTTTAGCCAAAAGCAATAGCTGGTGTGAGATGCTGGTAGGGAAATACATAACGTACAGTACAATCTAATACATACTTACTTCACCATCTGCCAAGAATCATTTCACTCACACATAAAACTGTTTCCCACTACCTGAAAGAAATACCTTAAATTATTTTTAGTGATGTATTTTGTTGTGATGCTGAGATTTTACATATCCCTCATCTGGTTGAAACAATGTCTCGTCCTCATGAATAGCAGTTTTATTTTCCAAGGTGTGGAGGAAAAACTGCTCCTAGATGCCTGTTCGTTTTCTTGAGGACAAATATATTTTTTTCCAAATTACTTTTTTTCTCAAGCTTTCTTTTAAAAAATGTCGAGATTATGTTTAAATGATGAAACAGGGTTTCTTAAAAATGTTCTTTTAATTCTTTTAATTTGTACATAGTGATTTCTCCAGTTACACGTTTATGTCGTGGTCATTGTGATTTACTGGTCTTTCATATAGAAATGATACTTCATCGTCAGTGCATGTATTTCTTTTCTCTCCAACACTCCCTATGATTGTTCCGGACAGAGATCTGCTATGTCACAAATGAGCTCCATGACTAACTTATCAGACTTTGCACTGGAGAGCCAGTAAGACTGTTTAATTTCCAATTCACCTTCAGCTGAAATAGCCTCTCATGCACACGTCGAAGCTGCTCATAGATACATTTAGGTTTACATAGCATAGAGCTTAACGCTGTGATACAATGAGACTGATGTTATCAAACACTGTTTTTACCATGTCGTAAAGCCATACTCAAGCCACCGTAAAAATTGTGTATACCGTGTACGGGATGGGGCGCCATGGCGCAGGGGGTTAGAGCAATAGTCCCGGGAACTGAGCATTCCTGGTTCAATTCCCAGCTACTCCTATTAAATAAAGTATTAAAAGTTAAATAGAGACGAGTCATACTATGTCCCAAAGTCATTTATGTAGACTAACATATGTGCCATAAAAAATCTGTCACAAGACATTTCATGATATCATCGACAATGATTAAGAATGGAAAACACAGCAAACATAAATCAATCTGATACAAAATTTTACAAAAATAGTCAATCAACAGCGGCGCAGTGGTTCAGACCCTCGTCACATTCCGACGGGACCTTTCGGTGTGGCCTTCGCATGTTCTGCGTGGGTTTCCTCCAGGGTTCTCCGGTTCCCCCTCGCAGTCCCAAAACATGCAGCAGGTTAATTGGAAAAATTGGGAACATTTCCCCAAATGAGTGAGTGAGTGAGTGAGTGAATGATTGTCTGTTTGCAAATGCGACCCTGCGATTGACTGGTGAGCCCCGCCTCTCGCGCCATGACAGCTGGGATAGGCTCCAGCATCCCCCGCCACCCTGCGTGCAGGATGAGCGGCAGACGATGGATGGATGGATGGATGGATGGATGGATGGATGAAAGTCAGTCAACAGCAGTGTACCTCCAGTATACTACACAAGCACCGATACGTGAATGGAACAACACCGTGACCATCATAGTCACCATCACTTGCAGACCTTTACAAAGAAGTTAAACAAAGTGAAGTGAAAATTAAAACAGTGATATTTCAGGATATATGTGGTGCTTTGAAATAAATGCTATGAATGACAATAATAATGATAATGATAATTAATTCATATTTGACCCACTTATTCTACACTTGGGGTCGCGGGCGGGCCGGAGGCTATCCCAGCTGTCATTGGGCCAGTGGTAGGGTACACCGTGGACCGGTTGCCAGTCAATCAAAAGACCCCGTCTTGGGACAAACAACCATTCATTCTCAGATTTCCACATAGATGTAATGATGTCAAGTGTAGTCTTTCTGGCCTTTTCAACTTCTTCCCCAAAACATTGTTCTTTTTGAATATTTTTGAGTTCTGCATCAAGACCCCTCTTTCACATTCACTGCTCAGTGTTATTTCAGGATTTATTGATTCAAAATCTACATATGAGCAATATCAAGCACATCTAAGATATACCAGTATTCAGCTGACACAGGTGTGATGTGAAACATTATTTTCAGACCCTTTAATATTTTAAGCTAAACTTCACGGCAATTTAAGGAATGAAAAGCTATAAATGTCATTTGTCGTGTGACTTGAGGCATGAGTAAAGAGCATTTATAATAACGTGAAGGTCGGGTATCGTTTATTTTCTCGTGGTCTGTATTTTAGTCTGTAGTCTGTAGCAAACACTAACAAACCAAGGTGCCCTTAAGGCAGGGTAGAAAGTACACACTGTCCATGTAAGTCATGATGTGAAGGGGAGGAGGGTGTGTATGCCTACATATGTCAAGGTGTGGGACGTCTACTATGTTTGTGAGGACTGTATGCATGTATGTATGTATGCAGAACACCTGTTTGTGCACTGTGTATGTGAGGTGTGTGCATTCTAGTAATAATGATTCAAATACAAATACTATCCATGCATCTGCCCTGCTGTTGTGCTGACATTTTTCTACCTTTCGTTGGCCCCAAGCGATGTCTCACTTTCCCTTCAGCTATATTGATGGTTTTTATGGACATTTGCTTATGCAAGCTGGAGGGAAAAATCCAACGTGTCTTCTCTTTCTGGCAAATCTTCAACCCTATAATGTCAGTGCAACGGGCAGTTTGATTGAGGCGTTGATGAAGGTGATTTACACTAACAGCTCAGCGAGAAAACATTCTTTAAATCACTTCAAATCACAAAGTTTCAAGTGAAGCAATGTGACTGCATGTCAGCAGGTGTGTTACTCTTCATATTTATGTTGCCTGCTGAATACGTACTCACTTGTATTGAATGGATACGGGACATTTCAGCTGAAAGCTTCCTGGTTAACTAACTAACTTAAGCTGATAGGATTTCAACCCAACTGTCTCCAAACTTTGCAGCGTGCGGCAGTTTCTAGCAAAAAAAAAAAAAAAAGGGGGTTGAATTTCGTAGAAATGCATCAGAAAATAAGGCTATTTTCACATGGTCTCAGTAAACATTTTGACTTTTTTTTTTTCAAATCCCCTATGTAAGGTTGCCAATAAAGCTTAGTGTATTATGGCCTCATATAGATTCAAAGAGAGGATGACATGCTCGACTGCAGCTGATTTTGCTGTGTGGGCTCTCGTCTCAATCAGCTCAACTAGGTGTCCTCAGTACGGTTGCTTCTAGATAGCCAAAGTCAAAACTTCTCAGCAGTAGTGCTTAATCTCACAGGTGGCATCATCTAACTTCATCCCTAACTTCATCGACCTAATTCTCACGTGTCATTTTTTTTTTTTTTTCCTGTCTCTTTTTATGTCCCTATTAAGAGCTAGTAATAAATGCACTGGATACCATCGAGCTGCCATCAGCAGCACAATCTTCAGTCTGATTGAAATGTTTTCTAGCAGGGATTTCTAACTCATATATGTCTGATTACTTACTATTTCTGCCTTTGAAAGTGTATCTGAAGAGGGTGGGTAATGACTAGAAGGAATGATGGCTTATTTGTGTAGATAAAATGAGGCATCATCTCAATGGTATTCTCTAATCTTACCCCATCAACTTTTCTTCAGTATTGACTAACATGAGAGAGGTCTCCACTCAGCAGGGAGGTGGGTAATTTAAACCAGCCACATTGATGCTACCTTATCTTTCATATTCTATGACGATGTCACATGTATTATTTCAGTTTAAAAGCAGAAAGGTGGAAAGGTAAGAAGATCTTGTGTATTCTGATCTAAACAGGAACAGCTTCTGAGGATTGTGTCCATGTCGATGATGTAATCGAAGCACATCTTTAACAAAAAAAAAACATCCACTTTGGTAGATGTAACTAGGTATAAGATATTTCCATGGAACAGAGCAGCATTTCTTTACAAAATGAGAAATCTGGGCAAAGGGATTTTTTTTCCAGAACATTCAATAACTCCAACCCCCTGTTTTCAATCAGGCTGTCTTTCAGAACTTGTTTAACAGCTCTGCTGTTTGCCTATGTTGTGTGTGTATAAATCAAACCTCTTGTGAAAATAAGCTGTTTGTCATTTGCATTGTTCTGAGTCAGAATTGCCATCATAACTCAACATTAAACAGTGTGTTTTTATCTCACATTGGAAGTTTGTACATATGTACGAGCGTACACATGGCTTCTCATTTTAACATGATCGCAAACTTTTGCGTCACGTGTTGGGATAACACAGAAGCACACATCCAGCTGGGCCCGGGCGGGAAGGGAGTTTGTGTGACAGTACGGATGTACTTGTCAGTCACAGACGGAGCTTGAGGGTCTTTCTATTTTTCATACGTACCGATAAAAGTGTGTTTATTTTTTTGCTCCAAACACAAAATAAATAAGTGTAATTGTATGGAGCATAAAAATGCTGGCACTTAAGAGATATCCCATAATGCATTCGTAATTGTCGACAAGACATTAGTCTTGTTGGTTGCCACTCTTTGCAGCTATATGTGTATGTGAAGCTCTGTTTGTTCCTTTTACGTTTCTGTGAAGTAGACATGAATCTTCAATGTGCTCAATTTTCAGTCAGAACTCCCTTGCATCATTCATGATAAGCAGGTTTAAGTCATCACATATTTTCTATCTTGCCAATGCTTGAAGCTGAATTGACATTCGTCCATTTACTTGCTTTGACCTCCACCTTTTCTGTATTGTACAATTTGGGATCTGAAAATCGGATGACTATTCTGTCTCCCAAATCTGAGAACCATTTCGAAACGTGTATTGTACACATTTTTTTAGTGCTCAAACTAAAATTGATTCAAAGTTTACCGTGTCACGCCGAATAGTGGAGTGGCACACTTGTGATTATAGAAGACGACTGGATAATTGACCACAACAATTTTCACAGTCTGCGAGCGACGAGCGACCAGTCCAGTTCAGTCCACCTCTTGCCTCAGTGACAGCTGTGATAGATGCTGGTGCAGCACCCTCCAAACCAGAGTGCAGGATAAGTGGTAGATAATGAATAAATGTATGAATAAATGAATTAATTTTCATAGCGAATGAACACGATGAAGTCAGATCTTCACACTCACAGGTGGTTCGTTAAACACTGTTCAGACCATTTTTAGGGCCGCCATCACACTTTCCTACCACCAGTATTACTTTATTTTGCAATCTTTTAATTCTTTTTTGACCCCGACACCTGGGCGAGGTCATGCATTTTTAATATCAGTTGAGTCTTTTTTTTGTTTGCTTTTGAGGGATTGTTTTTTTTTGTTGTCTTTGGAAATATTTCATTTGCATTTTTGCAACATTATGAGAGTGATCATTTTCTGACATTTTAGTAGAGTGTATTTTTTGTGAAGTTTTAGATTGCACCACAGTTTGTTTATTTGAAATGATTTATGTACTTAATCTTAAACTCTTTTCTTGGACATAGTCCACATTCAAGTGAAATCTGAAAGAATATTTCCAAAAGATCACCGAAAAATACAAACCACGATCAGAAAAATGCCATAATCCTTTGTCAGGGACGAAGATATTTGATTTCATGATGTCATGCATAGAAGATTCTACGAGTTAACTTTTGGCTGACAGATGGAGCCACCAAGTGCAACTTCAACATAAGAAATATATTTAAGAGAGCCTAAAACATGAACCCTGCCAATACCCTCTGTCCCCGAGTTCACATTTAACTGTGCACTAGTTGAGATCGGAAGAGCACACGTCTGAACTC
>CAAKHD010005321.1:47681-66693 GCA_901007705.1 Fistularia tabacaria
TCCTGCACAGCCTGGGTTTGGACAAACTGTGCTTTGCGAAGCTCGTCTCCTGCTGCCGACCTCCCTCCTCTCCCTGCAGCCCCGCTGTCCATTTCCTCACGTCCTCCTTTTACAGATGGTATTTTGTCCCCCATGTTGTGTGGGGGTGTGTGTGTGTGTGTGTGTGTGTGTGTGTGTTTGTGTGTGTGTTTGTGTGTGTGTGTGCGTGTGTGTGTGTGCGTATGTACGTGTGTCTGGGAATGGAGGAAGGTAAGAAGGGAGGACTGCTGAATAGCCTCCTGTGTAGTAATCAGCAAGCTGAGCCTCACAGGATGCGGGGAAAGAGCAGGATAAAGACTTTAAGTGTTCTGAAGATGTAACCACCACACCACCACTGCCTTGTCTGCCTTGCCTTGTGGGCACTATGAAAGAATTCACAGATCTATCATCTGCCAGACATTACCCCACCAGACCCCCAGCTTATTCCAATCCCTCTCCTGTCACACACATAAAAATCCCTGTTCTTCTCTGAGCCATCCTCAGGATTCCTTCCTGTAACTTGGTGACCTCTACCCAGACCAGACAGACAATAACCTTGTAGATCCCTCAGTGACCCCCTACTAGTGTGAGGAGACTTAGCCAACTTTTCTGTCAGGTAGACAGGAATCGCATGTTGAAGAGACAAAGGTTGGGTAACGGGCTCAGGAGGAGTGTTGCTGGTGATGATGGCCCACAGGGTAGGCTTCAACAAGAGGGCGATATACAGTAAACACGACGTACCAACACACCGATAGGATGGAGAGGCTACTCACGCATGAGCTACCAACCAAACATGAAGTGTTTAGGTTGTGTATTTGTGGGAAAGTGTGTGGATATGTGTACTTGAGAAAAACAAGAGTGATGTGCTTAAGGTCCCTCCCACCTCTTAATGAATTCTTGCTTCGCAGCCCGCCAGCGAGGGTGGCTGTTGTCCCCTGACTAAAGATACTGATATTGAAAAGGACAAGACATTAACATTTCACCAGCGCCTTCCCTCTTCCCTCTTCCTTTTCTCATCAGCTTTCTTTTTCTTTGACATGGTGCCGGGTTCCCCAGAGCTGGAGCATACTCTGTCTGTGCTGAGGGAAGTGCCACAAGCTAGAAGCGCGGCTACATAATGATGTTAGATCTCAGTGGTAGAGGACATAGAGCCGTGGTATGTTGGAGGAGCCTCAGGCAGCAGGCCTCATACCTGGGCTCTCACCTCTGGCATTATTCATCCGAAGTCTCTCCCTCCATCCACACATTGCTTTTAAACATATCAACTGTACGGTTAGCGCAGGCTTGTC
The DNA here is from genome assembly GCA_901007705.1 of Fistularia tabacaria. Taxonomy (NCBI): domain Eukaryota; kingdom Metazoa; phylum Chordata; class Actinopteri; order Syngnathiformes; family Fistulariidae; genus Fistularia; species Fistularia tabacaria. The sequence goes on from CAAKHD010005321.1 coordinate 48,989, forward strand.
AGAGAAAGACAAACGGGGCCTCAGCTACTCAATGGTTATCCTTGAATGACTCCTCAAGCTTGGTTAACCAGACATTTCCATGAGCTTGGACCCTGTATACAAATGTATGAAGCCTTTCTTCTAGATAGATTAGATTATAGATTTCAGTGGAAGATATCTTATTAGAATATTGCCCTGTGAACGTCGCAGTAACGGTCCAGCAAGATTGATTGTCTTGTCTCCATACTTTCTGCAGTGATACTCGTTCGTTAGGATTAATTATCCTTCTAAGTGAAGTGGAAAAGATATAAGGTCGAAACAAGTGCTCAACGCCATCACCTTTTGTGAATGCAACGATCGGTGCTCGTCTGACAGCTCATTCTGCACAATGTTGTTGACGCTTTTGTTGCGTTTCAAGCAAGAAACATACAAACACTAGGGCAACTAACACCACTGTGGCTCAAAAATGAACAGGGTCCAGACATCTTTTGTTGCTCTTACATTTCATTTGGTTTCTTAATAAAAGACTAGAGATAGTTTAGGCCAGAAATAGGGAACACTCGACCAAGCCCCGACCACCGGCACTATTTACTTTAAGCATGACATTAACACCCAATGTACACATGTAAAGAGTCCTCCAACAAAGTACAGTGTGTGGTCGAAGCAAGGGGATTTGTTCAAATTAGGCTCCTAAAGATCATGTAACATAAGTGGAAACAAATGTGGATGCCGCTGCAATGTTATTCTTCCGATGCTCCACCAAAGCCCCAAGCTTTGAGTTAGCTCATGACTCAACCACAGAGAAAAAAGGACGAAAATGAGCCATATTCAATGTTTTTTTTTTGTTTTTGTGAGTATGTTACATATTTTGTTCATGTTATGAGACACTAAAAAGCATTTGTAGAAGCTTGCCTCGAGTGCCTTCCTAATGCAGCTTCTGAGAATGTGTCAGACGGCAAAACTGTGCCTCATGTGTGGTGTCTATTGAGTCATCTGTTATACATGGTAATGAATGGTGGTCTGAGAAACAGAGTCCTGTATCAAAGAGCTGAACTGACATGCCGTTCTCACGGAGCTGGAGAAGTGGCCCTTTGTCGTGGTGGACGCCTGCTATCAACTCCCAGCATCTCGCAAAATATGCTCCATTGTTGGCGAAGGCCAACTCCGTTTGCACTTCTGAACAGACGGCATTCCTGAAGTCGGCAACACCAGCAGTCCCGACTATAACCTTCTAGCACTAATTTTACCCCTCATTTTAAAAGGTTGCTCAATTCATTTTCAAATTGAATCAGTATTATTTTAATCTGCTTGCTAACCAGTTTAATAATGTGCTCGCTGGAGGACAACCCCGCATTAGCTCCGCTAAAGCAGCGTAAGTTTAGTCAACATCGATACATAATTATATCTGGATTATGCGTCAGACTCTCTGTATGACGACAGCCTCTGTGGATTTCTTTCACTAAAACAATTTTGAGAAGGAAAGACGGGTGGAAAGAATTGAAAAACTACATCCTTTGAATTGCTGCCGACTATACTGCAGTGTGGTAACAAATACTCAAACAGCATGATTTTGGTTCAAGATTTACCTCAGCATACAAAGCAGATATGGAAATGACTGACACTGCCACAGGTACCCATAAATATCAAGTACAACGTAGTTGTATGATACATTTTCTGAGGGCTGTTTGACATGTGAAAAGATGACCCCCTGTGGTAAGGGCCTCTTCTGGTCCTTTTTTTTTTCCTAGCAACAGGATTTATTACTCGAGAAAACATCTACATACCAATAATGTTATTACCAATGTTGATTTTGAGCATTAAATACATGTTTCTTAGCTAAAGAGTTTTGGTAAAGTTAGCATTACTACTTTAAGCGACGGACCCTGTAGAACCCTGAATCTTCAACAAAGTTAAGTCATTCAGATATAGATTTTCATCATGGAGGTAAACTTCTGATTTCACAAAGTCATATCAGTGATTTCACCTGAACCCCAACTCATAGACTAACTTTGTGTTAAAATCACAAGCTTTTTATTGAGTTCACAAGCATAGCAGGACTGTGATGAAAGTACATACACAGTTCATCGCGCGACCGGGGAAAATGTCAAGGCACTCCAACAGTGTGGTAGTTCCGAGGCCTCTGACGTAGATATCATCTGAGTTGGATCACTAGCTCTGCTGCTAACAAGTCCAATAATGAAGTCAGCACCTCTCAGCATCTCACCCCTTAATGGAGTCTTCAATGGCTTTGTCCTTAACCATCCATTTCAATAAATTATTCAGGAGGAGAAAGTAAAACCGTTTGAGTGGGTAACACTGATCCAGTGTACTCAACCAACCCATGCAGTGTAAGTAATAAAATACCACACACTCAGACGGCACAATAAAAGAGATGGAGACAGAGGAGAGGCTTGTTAAAAATGTAAGTAGACGGAAGCTTGTCCAAGACAACAAAGGGAGGTGGTAGCTGTGGCTCGGGAGTCAAAAGACACAGCAACGACATCTTAGTGTCTAGGTTAATCAACGAAACAGGCCGATAGCAGCTGGTGTTTTCACTGTACCCACCCGGTCCATGGAGGGCACCTGTCTAAGCAGAGGCTGAGTGGATGTGATGCACTCTTGGTGCAGCTGAGTGATGCTAATTGGGATTAACGCCCATTGCGCTAAAGAGACTCGAGACATTATAAGGCCGGCTGTGCCAAACTCCTTTTGCCATGCTGTCAAACTATGCCGTATGTTTTCTTCCCATCCCCTTGGGACCTGGAAAGATGAAGTGCTCACAAGTCCAAAAAGAAAAAAAATGGAACGGAAGACAATAGAGTTCTTGTGTGTAGTTTACCTTTAACCAAAAGTGACTGACTCAAAATAAAAAAAAATACTGCTGCGTTATGATAGCACTGCCAAGGCTGGGAAAGGTCATCGTGGACTTCTGAACTCTCAGTTCGAGAATGGCTAACCTGAGAGGCTGAAAGGGAGCAGATTGAAATCCATACGACTGAGACACGCCACGAAGATTCATCCGTGAGATCTGCCAACAAAGTGACAAGTGGCTTTTCCACTTCTTCAGTCCACTTTGCTCATCCTCGCCAGACAACCGGGGGCAGATAAGACGTTGGGCTGATGAGGATTTTTCTTTCATTTAGATATATTTTTTGGGGGGGAGAGGGGGCATTTCTGAGGTATTAGATCCATGAACTGGGAGTGCGGTATTGAATATTTTATCGACTGTCTGCTTGCCCCGTGCTGACCTGCCTGACATGCTAAGTTCCCGGCTCGCTGGAGACGCCACGTCGCTTTGCATCAGCCCAACCACCCGTGAGGCTCCCCTGCATTTCCTGTGAATAAACTCGCACACAGTGGGGGAGGAAGAGAGGCCAGGGCACAGGGGCACTGGGGCTGAGATGAGGAGAAAACACACACATTCTTTCTCTGAAGAACAACACACAACCTTGGCTACAGTATGAGCTCCCATGGTCAGAGTCTGATGAATCCTCTGAAAGCAGCCAGTGAATTGAAACGACCTGAAACCTCAATTTTAATTACAGCTTCAATGTCCATAAAGTTACGACATAAAGGCACCTCAATGACGGAATTGCTGTCTCCAACAATGCATGAAATGGTGATTAATCCAACTCGCGATTATAGCGAAATAACTAAACTTAGCATGCATAGTTTCATTGAAAATTGACATATTCAAAGTTATCATATGTGGCGACAACAAATCAATGTGCTCCCATGTCATCACATGTGAACACAGAGGGAAAGAGTAGAAAAATATCCAGAACTGTATCACATGGATTCATATTTCGATATTCACATTTTCACATCTTCTACCTCTTTGTTGTAGTAAGTAAACATGATTTCATTTAGGTTTTGGAAAATATCATGGGTTCAAGTAAGACACGATCCTCTTCTCCAACCTCCAAGAGGACATGATCCTCTTCTCCACCAGTCCCAGGTGAATTCATAAGAAAAAAGACAAATATCTTACATGCTGTTTATACTGTGAGGATGGCTACATGTTGCAGTGCTCAGCTTCCCTGCGGGGTCAGTGGAGCACCCTTTTTTTATGATGCACGGACAGGTTTTTATGATGGATGTTTTTCATGACATGTGAGTAACGTGTGTACAACAATAACTGGTTGAGAGTTAAGTATCTAGTGAGTTTGGGAAGGTTATACTCTCAGGATATGAGTATAGCCCCCCCCCCCACACACACACACACACTCACACACTTACCCACACACACACCCCACTCCCCCACCCCCAACCCATCCTGCTGTCTCTGGCTCATTACTGGCATTGGGGCTTCCTAATGTGTTAAAACTCAGTGGGGTGGAAACGTCAGCCAACGGACTTTGGTCCCCTAACGGTCTTTACTTATTTATGCAAGTGTTGGCCTCTCCCCAGGACAGTGTAGCACTGACCCAGGAGGACAGCAGGGCCCAGAAAGAATGAACCTACAACAGGGTCACTCAACATTTTAGGCCAATTAGTCAATGTAGCACTGTGCTCACTTCTGTTGATAATGGTGAACGTTCAAGATGCTTTCTATTTTATCAACCTATATTTAATCCTTATCCATGCATCCCTCGTTTTGTCACAAACATGTGAAGATATTGAATAAGCCGAGTTGTTTTTTTTATTTATCTATCTTTCCCATTTAATTGTCTGATGTCTTTGTTTACACACACACACACACACACACACACACACACACACACACACTCGCGCGCGCGCACACACACACACACACACACACATACCCACGCATAAATGACAGTAGAGCCATGTCTCTTAAATTCAGATCCCAGCTCTTATCCATCCAGACATTTCAGAAATGATTTAGATGCCACTATGATGCAATCGCTAAAGGCAATGATGACCAAAAACTCTAGTTTTCCAAAATAAAATAAAATAAAAAAAAAATGATTCCATATGTGATAGGCTAGAAATTAACATGGAACCGTCATATATTTTTAAATCCTATTATTTCTGAGAAGAGATTCAGGGATTTCTTTGGATGTCCGGCATGACTCATTTCTTTAAGGTAATCAATTTGTTAGTGATGATGGTAAAGAAAAATATACTTTAGATAAAATGAACACAGTCTGGGAGAGTGAGTTTGAAAATTACAAGAATGATTATTATTATTATTATTATTATTGTTATATTAATATTGATTACAGTTAACAACTGTCATTGTACCCGGGGTTGTTTATATTTGGTTTAAAAACTTTATCGACCAAGTTACTGTGTTGTGTTGTTTGAAGAAAATGAATGTTGTGTCTCACTGAACAGCCCGGAGTCACCTATGGGTTAAGGTACCATAGAATTAGCACTAAATGGCTTGCCTTTTTAAGGAAGTAATATTAAAGAAGTAGTTTATTACTTGGAAAATAGCCTTTTCATAAATCATTCCTTCAAGCCATCTCTTTCCTCTGCCAAGGACCAGATGTTCATGTATTGAAAAGGACAGCATAAAAAATAACCTGCCCAGTCCATAGGAAACACACACTATGCAACAGACAAAACACAACACAAATACACAAACACACACAAATAACTTCATGGTTTATTCTCGTCTCTCTGTAGGTCATGTAAATTCTTCTGAATGAGTAAAGCGCTTAAATTGTATCTGCTTAGCAGCTACTTGCATTTTAGATCCATTTTAAGAACTAAATGTTTTGTATACTGTATTTTGAGTCTTTTCAGTGACATTTTTAAAAATCGAACAAGCTAGACAAATAGCACAATGCTTTTCATTTACAGGTTAAAGAATCTTGGATGGTTTTCAATTTTTTGCATTCTGAGGTAGAAAGAACCAAACAGCATTGTTTGCTTCTTAATACATAACAATACTTTGCATGGACTTCCTAAGTCACATTGCAAAGTTCCAAGACTAAAAATACCAAAGAAGACCCTCCAAACATGTTTGTTTGTGTTCCAGTTGCCCACATTTTCCACCACGTGGTGTCAATGAGATGTTTTCCATCAAGACCGTCGGACGGAGTACAGTAATATTTTTTATTTTTTAACGTAATGGATTTGACAGAATTTTCGTAGAAAGATTTTTGATTTGTGTTGTGGGAAGTCAGTGGCATTCAAGTTTCATAAACCATAAAGTAAAATATGGCACAGCTTCATTGTTCGAAACAATGGGCCTGCATGGTCTAAAGTGATAGCTATTGAATATGCTTATTGTTCATCTAACTTTCACCATCTCTTTTGGGGGGATGTATAAAGTAGACATGTTCCAGAATCCCAAATACTGAGCAAATTCACATTTTGGCATTGATAGTTAATTTGCTTCCAGTTATGGCCTGCAGTTACATCTCATCTCACGGTAAAACATTTACTCGGTGTCTTGATGCCCAGTATAAGAAGGTGGATGAGACAGATTGGCACTGATTGACGGTAACTCATTGTGACCCGACAGTAGATCAGATACATTGAAACAGGGTGCTGTGACATTTTCGCGGGCATAAATAATTGATTTTTCTGCTTAACCTCAGCTGTTTTTCTTTATATTACCACGAGTCACCATGTATGCATGGTGTTTGTGGTGTGTGATTAATGAATCTCTGGTTCTTCAAGTTATTGTGTTTTTCATTGAAGTACAGTATTTTGATAGAAATTGTGGCAACAATGTGTGGAAAGTATACTTTAAAGTTTAAAGAAGAAAATGGAGGTGACAGAAATATTTCCACAATGAAAAGTATGTGATTAAAATGATTGATAGACTGAGCAATAATTCTAAGAGCAAAGCCTTGTTGGATTTGGGAAAATGTTTTATCTACGCAGAAACTATCATCAGTCATCAAAGGGTCCCTGAAAAATTTAAATTTTTCTTGTAAAAGAAGGATTTTGTAAATCTAAAGATGTCCGGGAGAAATGTGGAGCTGCTTAATCTTGGCGGATTGGGTGAAAAAATACACCTTTTTAGAAGTCATTACACTTTTTGTGAGGCTAATTTATTTTTACCTTTAATTTTTTTTTGTTCTTTTTGAGTTATTTCTCCTCCTATTGCAGATAACTCAAGGCTCAGTTGACTATTGTCGGCATCACTCTATCATTTGCTTCCATCCTGCCCAACCACAGTTCTTGACACACTCCATAATAAACCCCTCACACTGCTGCCTCCTATCTCACCATTTTGTCAAAATCCAGTCCAGTCCACTGCACAGAATGGTCAACACCAGCAGCGCAAGTAGGGCTCGAGATGTCAGCAGGGGTACAGAGTATTGGAATGACAATGCTGCGCTGCTGTTCATGTTTGATAAGAGAACCGTGACTGTTTATTGTCTGCATCCTTAATACTCCTGAAATTTCCTAATGTGTAAGACAGCTGGAATAAGATGGTGTTAAATGTGATTTCATGAAGCAACAGTTAAAAGAAAAAAAAAAACGTCTGATTTTGATATCTTGTGAACAAGAATGAACTCATCGAGCATTTATTTTCAACACAGAAAAGAAAAAGAAAACGTGAACGTGTCACAATGAATCCTGGAAATCAGAAACCAGTACATTTAAATGGGATCTAACAACTCTATGATCAGTTTACTTTGCTTGAGAATCACTGCTCACAACTGTGTAAACGAGGGACTAGTGTTGGCTTCAATTGGTTTTACAAATCATGTAGTCTGTGATTTCTCATCAGACGTTGTGTCGTGTCTCCCCCGCTTGAACCACAGCATCCGAGGGACAATCTCTCCAAAGCTACACCAACTGCAGTCTTACACGCTTATATCCCATGGTAGATCAACCAAATGTAGCATGTCCAGTCTTCATCTATGATGCAGAAATGACAGTCCAGCCATGAATAAGCTGTTTCCCCTCCTTAGATGACAAAATGTATCTCCGTTTACTCGGAACAGCCAAACACACCATTGACACATCCATTTTTTAGACGAGCCATGAGTTGTGGAGGTCCTTCGTCAGCGATGCAACAGCGTGTAAACAATGGATTTATTTCGATGCAAGGTTTAAAGGTCTTATGTGGGTATGGTCGTGTGGTATGATAAAAACCTAGTGTCGAATAACTAATTGTTCGCTGTGTCCTTTGGGGGAATTATTGAGCCGTCTCAGTTTGCAGTCATGAATAATGTGAGCTACATCTTTTTTGACTGAGAATTACTATCAGTGACTTTTAATAAAAGAGTAATAGCTCTCTGCCATGAGAAATAGCTCTTGCAAATTAGTCTCGAACTACCATTTTCCACTGCAAAACTAATATTGGATTTGTCTTATCTTCCTCTTGCCTACTCATCATCTGACACACACCCACAGCAGCAGCGGTTTTGTGACTGGGGATGAATGAAGTCACTGTCATGAGAATATGGAGAGCAGACACTTGGAGGTCTGAATTTGCTCCAGACCAGAGGTCTTCAAAGGGTCTTCAGGGCTCTTAGGGAGCCCCCGAAAATTCTGGTTGATTTTCTCCCCCATATTTTTTCCTGGAATTTAAATGTATTTAACAAAGCACATTATTCCGAATCCCACATATTGTTTGGAATTGATAAATACGCGTGGAATGTGTCTTGTGTTATCATGCATTGGCAATGTTAAAATCAGAATTGGGATCAGGTGATAAGGTATGTTTATGTGGATGGTGGTGGCACGGACACCCTGCACACAGTTCCTTGCACATGCTAAAACTGAAAACGTAAATATATGAGTTTGTTTTACCATTTGAATGGCTTGGTATTGAATGCACAATAGAAAGTTAGATTTCCGGATGGATCGAGGCCCAGTTCAATATTGTAAAATAAGTAGATCAATAAACTAATAGTAAGGGGTCCACGCTCCATTGCTCCATCAGTTTTGGGGGTCTTCGGCCTGAAAACTATCAAAGAACCCTGCCGTAGACGTATTCTGAAGTTGATGATTCAGTTGATGTATTTTTTTTCCTCTCAATCAACTCGCCATCACTGAGGTACTGTATATCTCAGTGTGCTCACATCATGAGATGACTGTTAGACAAACACAATTTGCCACTCAAGAGATGTCCCTTACACTGCCCTGCCATCTCAGCGTGTCAGAAAGCCATTAAATGCCAGTCTCTTAAAACTGTTACTCAGCTTGTCTGTGTTGCTTACTCTCTCAGGCCATATTTAATAAATAAAGCCAGTAGCACTCCTGCATGGGTGAGAGAGCCACGCCGAAGTGAGGGGTTAGTGAAAAGGAGTGAGGGGGTCACTGTTGTATGTTGTTAAAAATGCTCCAAATATACTCCTGCCATTGGTCAGAACTTGAAAAGTGCAACCTTGTGTGTGTTTGAAGGTGTGTATGGTTGCACAGTATATGTGCAAGACTGTGTAAAAGGGTTGGTTTTTAAAAGGTTTGTAAGAGTGAAGGTCAGGTGATGGAGAAAGCGTTAACAGCAAACCTTTCTCGCCACATCTCTCAACCCTGCTCTTCCCCTGTGCCGCCCATGAAAGTTTGATGTTAGAATTAGGTTGGTAACTCATCTCGCACCTCTGTGCTCATAGTATTGACAGGCTGCCAGTGGACTGCTGGGCGAGCTGAGATAGCCACTGAGTGTGTACTCTCTCCCTCCCTCGCTGTCTCACTTCCCTTCTTTTTTCTTTCTCCTTTTGCTTCGGCATCAACCGACAGCATCTGAAGTGTTTTAACAGAGCTTTAATGGCCTTGGCCCTAAAGCTCACCTCTAGTGCACACTCACTAAAATGCACAAGCACGCACACACATGGAGTTGGTTGGAAATAGCTTGCTGGTCGTGGAGAAAAGTGTTGAACAGAAAAAAAGAGAGAGCATTCATTGTGCTGATGGAGGATGACATGCCCTCCTTTTCTCACCCTCAGCACACATCATCCTTCCTTCTGCCCACTGGCTCATTGGCCAAGCCTCCTCATATTCCTATCTTTGTTTTCCCTAAACTCTTACCTTTTCGTACATCGCTCCATGTATATTAATGGACATTACTCCATTACCTTACTCAGTGTGAAGACACCCATTTCTGAGTTTATATGTCCGCACCATCCAGGTAGCTTTCATTAGTGTCATTGGTGAGGTGGAGTCACAAAGTGATGAAATGGGCTTAGGAAGCGCCAAGATAATCAACAACAAGTTTGTCTTGTCAATCATACAAATGAATGAAAACATTGTTCAACTTGAAATTTGAAAGTGTCAATAGAATACACTTTGAAAATGTGAATAGAGTCATTGATTCACCATAAAGTAAATGATCTTGATTCTAAAATCACAGTAAGTTTGTGTAGATATCTGTTGAACAAAATATGACCAGATAACTTCTCGAAAACCGTATCAGTACATTTCTGATACAGTTGATGTTCCTTTTTGCAGAGGAAAATATTCACAAATTCAGTCTATGGTCTTAACCTGGAAGGATTAGTGATGCTTCGGTGTTTAAATTTACCATTCATTTTCTTGTGTATTTTACAAAAACATGGAGAAACGCCAGCCTCCCTGCATACTGAGGTGATACGAGGCTGTCAGCGAGCAGGGACAAAATGGGTCCCTCTGTGCTGCTCGCTGTAGAGACCAGTGATCTACCCATGACCCGCTTTTCATAGGTTCTGATCCTTTACTGATTTGTCGTTGAAGAAATGAATCAATGTGTGTCGCTTTTCTCAGTTTGTGTAGCGAGAACATGCTGTCTGACGCTTCGGTCACGATGATCTTCTGATGGGAAAAAGTGAAGACAATTATGTTTTCCAGAAATACTACCTGGTATGTATAATAAAGTGACAGTAAAACTTCTTGATTCTTGATACATTACAAAAGATCATTTCAATAATATTTAGTTCAAGCAGCACAAGCAGCTAATTGTGTGAATTGGAAATGCCCAGACGACACAAAATCTGGTGTATTTTGAGTTCACCTCTAAATAGCGAATGCAAATGTAGTTAAGCAAGCAGATTAGAAACATGGCTTTTTAATATATGTGTAAACCACAGGTAAATAAGAATGTCAAAGAAAGCTTGACAGTTACAAATCCTCATTTCTGAGCAAAATTATAATGATTGAATGTGATTTGTTGATAGGTTGTTTCTCTATCATCAATCTATCTGTTGACAATTTAATATATACATAATGTATCATTAATAAAGAAAATCTGGACACTTTCTGACCTTCAATTTGTCAAATGACAGAAAGCAGCTGCCTGTTAAACATCTGTTGTGTCCTTGTGGTAAGAAATAATAATAATTCTATAAATTACATCAATAATTTGTGAATTTAAGTAGCAAAACCATATAGCCGGTTTATATCATATCATATCCAGATATGCCCGTAATGAAGAGCTGCCATTTATTTCTAATCAGCTGCGTTTTAGAGAACATCTTGTTGTGTGTTGAACTCAGTCATGAAGAGGTGGAATGGGCTTATGAAGCACCAAGAGTATCAGTAAAAGGTTATCTTTGAAACTATCTAAGGTGTAATCAATGTCTAGATATGTCATCATATTTCACAGTATTTACCAAATGATTTGGTATTATTTTTCATTTTCCACCAATGTCTGCATTATATTTGACCTATTTTTCAACAGGAATTTGTGATTTCTTAGTTTAATTTGGTATCACATTAACCAGGGATTAACAGGAGTAATTTTTTGGTATAAACTTGAAGAAATCTTGGAATATACGTTTCTAAAAAGTGAGAGGAAAGTTCTTTTGTTTGCCAAACATGCCAAAGGAAAAAGGAATTTGAAATATTTGATTTGAGGCGATCTTAGGTTTTGGCGACTGAAGCTCCGTTTTGTGTTTAACTTTTTCTTCGGACTCTGACATAATCTCTTACGTCCCACTTAGTCGTTTAATGTGTGTGTGTGTGTGTGTGTGTGTGTGTGTGTGTGTGTGTGTGTGTGTGTGTGTATTTTTATTGAAGGGTTTAGCTGTGACGTTCCCTGTGCTAGCAGTGTCCAGCCAGAGGCAATGCTCATTAGCAGAATTTAGCCACACAGGCACAGAATGGGACGGCTTGTTGACATACACAATGGGACGACCCCCACACACATTCTCTCTCTCTCTCTCTCTCTCTCTCTCTCTCTCTTCGTTTTGGTCTTCACCAGCACACACACACACAGATACACAAGCCTCTCATGGCTCCTGCTTGGCGCGTCATGCCACCCTCCTATTCTCATCAAGCTAGGTTCAGTGTATCTATGTTTTCTCGGTATTATCCATGTTATGGGGAAATACATTTGTTCACACTTTCTCGAATCTGAGATCCGACTGCCTTTTGTGGATGAAAGATATTACCTGCAACATTAACGATTGTATTTTACCATCAAGAGTTGGCGTACAGTGAGTGTTAGGCAGGTAGTGGTGATGTAATCCCCTTCGAGGGGATAAACACAGGTGTATGTGTTTTGTGAAAAGAAAGAAATCCTCAAAGCTCCCTTCATGTTGTCTTTCCTTTGCTTTGCTTTTTTTTCATCAACCTACTTTCACATGTTCTTACACCTCTTAACCTTATTTAGCATAACTCACCAAATTGTCCTAATATTTCTATCATTCAGATAAACGTTTCCAGAGTTCATACAGTTGTTGTGTGTTGTGTGTTGTGTTGTGTTCACATCGCCCTGAGGAGCATTAAATGTATTCACTCGTACACATTAAGCAGCACAACACATCGAGTGTTTCAGTCAGGAAACAACTGCACCTCGAATCCACAGTGAAGCATTTCCTCAGGGGTTATATCATCTCCACACACCCTGACCTCTCTTATCCCAAGCACACATATAGATACACACGTGCTTGGTAATGAAATAAGCAACCTTAATACACAGTAAACTAACCAGTTAATGCTAATAGGTTCTTTCACTTTGGCCTGCTTTGCTTGTCACATGGCAGTAGGACAAGGCTCTTTCTTATAGTCCCAGCCACCCTGCCGGATGGGACATATCAGCTCCAATTTGGCCCATCACTGGCTTTAAGAAAATTCATCAGGGCCTCGTTAGAAAAGAAAGCAGTCTGTGTATCAAGAGCTGGGGGAGATGGGAAATTAGTTCAGGCTCCCACGGACACAGAGTATTGAAGGAGTGCTGTGTTTGTGTGAGCTGAGTTGCAGGAAAAGATGCAGTGAAAAGATATTGTTTTGCATGTTTTCAAGCTACGCACGAAAATCGGCGAGGACTTTTAAGTTACTGAGATCAAAGAGGACCAAAATTTGCCAGTTCATAAGAATTGTGCGACTTTTGAACAATATCACAAGATCATATTCCATGTGCTTCCACCATGCAGTTGACCCTTGTCTGACTGCCTGCCCCTGCTTTTCCATGTCACATCTGCACGAGATAACAACATTTGTGCAGTAAACATCAGTGTTTGCAGCCATGCCTACTGAAGCTCGTAAATGCTGTAGACAGACTGATCAGAGAGAATATTCATAGATTACATGGTCATTTTAAACTGCTGAAAGTCAGGGCTCATTCTTAATGTACAGTGCAGTGTTAAGTCGATGTCAGGCTCTGTTTTATTTCAGTCAGACTTCAGGTCTGATGCAATTTCAGGTGGCATTTATCATAACTGGAACATTTCTGTTTCTTTGACCCACCAAATGTTTTTTCTCCGCCATCTGATAGCAGAATTTGTTTATGTTGTTAAGATAAGTGGCGTTGTCATCAAGATTTTACCCATCTTAAAGTGGATGGATGGGTTAGTAAAGCCCCAAAGTGCGTAGCGGAAGAGCCTTTTCATGCCCCAAGTCCAGCAAACACTCAACCAGCTTTGGTTTCAGTCAAATTAAATAGCTTGTGTGGGGAAAATTTGATAGTCACCTAGTATAGCCTCCCGGCTGAGATGCACACCGCCTTGTTCTCAACTCTCGCCATGTCATAGACATCATTTTCTTGTAATCTTTCTTTTTCACCCGACAGTACGGTGGGGGCCTGAAATCTTCTGATAAAAATGGGTCAACAGAACAAGACATAGAGCACTGATGATGGAGTGGAGAAAAGCTATTGGGCAAATGTGTTGTGAGGAGCTCAGATGGCGAGCGCAGCATCGACATCCAGTGTGGCTCTGCAGCTGGGTGCAGACAGACGCTTTGAACGGGGCATGGAAATCTGCAGCAGCCAAGAAATCACACAGTTTGGGAATTACTCAGGAAAATGAAAATATCAATGTGAAGTCACTGCCCATCATGAAAATGGCTCGAATGCCCTTTGTAGCTTTTTTAAAGCATTGTAATAGATAAAATACAGGTCGCGAAGGTAAAAAATAAACAGGTGCATTTTGGGAAACCGATGAATCCATATTTGAATCTTGCTGTGAAATAGACATGGTACCAAATATTTGATCAGATTTCATGTCTTGCTGTTTCAAGGCATCTTCATAGTGACTAGACCAACATTTGACTTGCTATCAAATGAACCAAATGTTCCACCGTGGGGACATTTCACCGGTATGTTGACGTTATATTTCATTCAAGGTCCATGCTGTCATAGTTTCACTGCAACCCTGAGCACGGTAAACTTTGGCTAGAAGCCTGTCTAAATCCTGCTAACCATATCTCCTGAACTGTAAATGAAACCTCTAGTTGTAACAACTAAACCTCCACTATGTCAGTGCTGGTCTATTGAAGCATTTCATCCTTCATTCTCCATACTTATTATCCTGCTTAGAGGACACAATGGAGCTGCAACCAGTCCCAGCTGACTTTGGGAGAGCGGTGTGGTACTCCCTGGACCGCTCGCTCGTTAGTCACAGGGCCATTTATACTGCACATACAAACCATTCAATGTGGATTTATGGTCAATTTAGAGTTTCTAATTGGCCTATTGTATGTTTTCAGGCTGTGAGGAGGAACCAGAGAACACAGAGAAGACCTACTCATGATTGCTAGAATGTGAAAACACCACACAGAAAGGCCCCGGTTTCAATCAATCCTGAGACCTATTGTGAGACGGCGGCGTCTCGCCGCAACACTTCTCTGTTAAAACAGTCCATAAAAATCAATGGGAAATCACTATTAACCAAAGGACAACTGCATTAACAACCATACTTAGAAAGTTCATTGAAGTTTCGATATTTGTCAAGTACTTTTACATGCAATCAATTAAATCAGGGGGAAGTGCATGGAATGTTGTTAGATGTATGCAAACTGGACCTGTGTGTCTGACTCTTATCTTCAGCCGGACAGCTTTGCCACACAGCGACTTGATTACTGAAGTGAGACAAGCAGCAGCCCACAACCAACCTCCTACTTTATCTTCTGTCTATCTATCACATTCCTCCCTTTGATCAATGCCAGGAGCATGTGTAGTTTGAGCCAGTGTGTTTGCATGTGTGTTTGTGAGTGCATGATTGCGATTTTGGACACGGTATCATGTTTACTCGGTGTAAGAGTGGCGAGCACATGTGTGTGTGCGTGTGTGTGTGTGTGTGTGTGTGTGTACGTGTGCATACCAGACTGGCCATAGCCATGCTTTGATCTCCCATGCAGTGTTGTCTTTGAACTGAAGAGCTGTGTATGACAGAGGTTGGTGTTAAAGCAGTGAGGGCCCCGAGCTGATAAGACAGACGTCCCCGGGGGCCACACTGAGTTCAGCAGGCCACCTCTCTGCAGTAGCAGCCTTTCTGAAAATCTATTACCTCATAGCATCTGCAGCAATGCACTTGACTTCGAAAGAGGTTTTACCGAGAAAAAAAAAAAGGAAAAGGATTATGTCCTTTGATTGAATTACTTTATTTTACTCTCGTCAAATCTCTTCATCGCCACACTCATAGCATTCGAGAAGTGTTGTCTTCTTACTTACATGTAACCATGTTTACTCGCCGCATGTTTCATTTAATATGCTTCTATTAACATATTGCAAAGTATTTGACAGTCTGCACCCAATGGTGCAGAGAATTTGATCCTTTACGGTGGGGATATGGATAAATCAGACTTAAGCTGCTGTTTAAGATATCTTCAGAAAATGTCATCTTAGTTGAAGTCCAGGGACTCTGATGTTATTCCTAACCTTTTATGTCATGTCATTTTAGGGAGTCTGTGGTGGATTGTGACGTATTTTGTTCACGTCAGTATCCTGTAGAATCCCTCACTTATTCTGATTCAGCTGTTAAACAGCTGTTCTAATGTGTGCACCCAGAATTTTCAATGTTTGAATCGTGTTTGAAGTTGCTGCTGTTGAGCTTGGGTGTGTAAAAGAATTGAGGATTTCATGTTTTGGTTTGTTCCCTCATAGCACCACGAACCACTGAAGGGATAATAATTAATTGAAGATGCTCATATTCGCTGGCAATCCACATTTCTTTGGTTCAAACGTTCGGTGTAAGCTTTCACAATGCTCTTGAGATGATACTTGCCCTCTACTGACCACAGGGAAAAATGGACAAAATAGCATCATACCTGCTCTTTTAACAACTCAAGTTCCAGCTGTGTGTGTGTGTGTGTGTGTGTGTGTGTGTGTGTGTGTGTGTGTGTGTGTGTGTGTGTGTGTGTGTGTGTGTTCCCTGGCTTTGCTTACTCTGCTTGTCTGATCCTCAATTAATCTGCAGCATTCGAGCTAGTGAGCTAATAGATCCAACCACAGCATTAGCCGAAGGGGGCGAGACAAAAGTCCAGGACTGGATGAGGAAGAAGGGAGAATTAACACAGGGGCTGCCGGAGGATTTTGGATATATTTATAAGCTGTTACAGACGTCGTTTAAACAAGAAGCCTTTAGAACATAATATTGTTGTGAAACTAATTATATATCTTTTTTTAAATTTATCATTAATTATGAACTCACTTTGTTTAGTTTCATTTTAATTATCAGTATATTGATTTATCTTCCTCATATGCTAAATCCTCCCGAAATAGCAATTAACTTAATCCTATATATTTAGGTAGTCTCACCGGAGTTTTCTTTATGACAAAAACAGTAGCTGACAGGTTCTGTATATATCATTATACCATCTTAGTATCTGGATCACTTCCTCAAATGTCCTCACTGTCAGCGTAAGGCTGAGGTTTAGTCCAATAAAACCACACAAGTCTACACAAGGAAAACTGTCCTAAGCATTGGGCAGCTTTCCTCTAGGACTTGTATACAGCTTTCCGAATCTCTGAAGCCCATTTATCTTCCTATTATTATGTATGTATTATTAACCGTAGTGCACTTCAACATTATTCTTGACCAGCATCTTACCGTAATAAGAAATAAAACTGAACCACGTTCCCATTTCTCTTCATATTTATTTTTGTCATTTGTTTAAAGTGTTGATTAAATAGCTGTTTTCCTTGCCTTTGTCAATCATTTGTCGCTGCCGCCTGCTTTGATATCAACTGTGATGAAATCTATACAAGATACAATTTACTATTTACATTTACATGGGATAAAAAAAAGAACATTGCATGATCATGGTACCCAGCAGTATATTTTTTTAAGTTAAGAGAAACCATATATATTCTCCTTAAAATTTAGTGTCCATTTTCGGTTTGAAACACCTGGTCATTGGATTCCCAGACTCCCAGAGTGCTCCTTTATGTCTCCGGGCAGAGCGCTAACACATAAGCACTTAGCTCTATAGCATGTCTTCTTCCTCCTTTCTCACTCTACCCACGTGACAAAGCACTGGAGGAGAAGGTGAGATCACAGTCTTTTAGGTGTTGCTGGACCTGTCCACAACCTCATTGTCCGTATGTGTGTGTGTGTGTGTGGGGGGGGGGGGGGGGGGGGTTTTTTTGGGTGGATTAAAAAAATCCCGGATTAAAATTTTTTTTTTTTTTTTTCAAAGTCTTTTTTGTGCAACAG
>CAAKHD010005321.1:68537-89062 GCA_901007705.1 Fistularia tabacaria
TGCAAGACAGCTTAGGTACTAAGGCTTTGTATTGTTTAGAGGGGTGTTGAGAAGTGTAGAATAGGCATAACTTATAGGTCATGGACTATGTTGGCAATACATCTGTGTGTTTGTGTGTGTGTGTGCGTGCGTGCGTGCGTGTGTGTGTGTGTGTGTGTGTGCGTGTGTGTCTCTCAGTCTGCATCCGTGTGTGATTGGGTGTATGTGTGTATGTATGTGGGTGGGGGAAGGGCAAGTCTAATGTGCAAGACAGCTTTTATCCCAAGGCCTTGTCATGTTTATAGGGGTGTTGAGAAGGGTAAGCCAGGCCAAACGTACAGGTCATGGACTATGAAGGCAATACATCTGTGTGTGTGTGTGTGTGTGTGCGTGCGTGCGTGCGTGTGTGTGTGTGTGTGTGTGTGTGCGTGTGTGTGTGTGTGTTAATCATAATATTACTAGACTAGAAAAGATCTAAAAGCTTTTGTTTATGATGCAAACCATTTGTCCAATCTCAGGACCTCATTTACCCGAAACCAAAGTGCATGGTAGGAGGAACTTTCCTGCTCCATGTTATAACGAGAAGGTGAAATGACATGGCTTCCATGTTCTTCTGACTTTCTCTTTTCTTGGACTTTATACAAAAAGCTTTCTTCGCAACAACACCCTGGCTGCTCAGACACAATGTGACACAACACCCTCTGAACAGTTTTAGTGTAGAAAGCTGCACTGTATGCGGCGTTGGCTGATGGCTGAAGGAGGTAATAAGCTTATATGTCAGGCCCGCTGATTAGCTCCTTCTCGTCAAACAAAGAGTGATTATCCCACTTTCTAACAGCATGGAAGGAATGTGCTGGGCTCTATACACCCGGAGTAAAAAGGGTCAGGATAAGTTGTTTTGTGATTGTGTAATGTGTCTATGAGGTTGTACGCTTTTTCTACGTTCCTGTCTGTCTCTCAAGTACATATCTGGTGTGTGTGTGTGTGTGTGTGTGTGTGTTTTCAGCTGATGGTAGCAGCCACGCATGGCGCCAAAGCCTCCTTATTCTTGAATTCCTAGTAAAGATTCTGATTTGAGACCCTTCTCTACATTCGTGTGTATGTGTGCTTTTCTGTGAGTGTTCATTCTGAGTGAAGTGACTAAAGCTGCCCTTTAGCCTGGGGCAGTCTCTCTCCATCTTCTCACTCTTGAGTGGCCACACACTAAGAGGCTAGATCCTCTCTTTACAGCATAGGGAAAGACAAGGGCATGAATGAGGACACAACACAACTCCATTTCTTACATTGTTTTTGTTTTGAATTTAGTTTTTTGTTTGTTTGTTTTTGTTGTTTTTTTTCTGTTGTTGTTTTTGGTTGAATTTACAGCGCTGCATTTACTCGTGAGAATGTGTTTTGTTAAATAAGAATATCTCAACGGTATTAATGGTGACATTGCTTAAAGCCATTTGTTTGATATTGCAAAAGGTTTCTGGCATAAATCCGTTGATGTATTTTTATCTTTTTAATGATTTACGGTACATTACTATGTGATCAGTCATTGCCACACTTTTCAAGCTGTGTAAAAATGCAGACTTGATTGTCACCCTTAAACGCACCTCTCTTGTCGTCAGACAAGGATTTTTAGAATTGTCCGTCCTGTAAACAAATACTAAGCCCATGATATTAATACTTATTTGAAGTATTCGAACGTGATACTGCATAGTTTCCTGTATCATGTGTGTATATACTGTATTCATTTCTTATGTTTATCTTTTGGTTTTTGTTTTTTTTTGTCTGTTTTTTCCCTCAAAATTGTCCATGGCATCCCAAAAATTGTTCCTCTATGCAGCATACAACCACAATCTGTGAAAACAATGATTTCTTGAATGACCATGGCTTAATGGGAACACAACCATTTTTGCTTGACAGGAAGGAGTCAGGATGGAGATGGAAATGATGGAGTTTAATCGGGTTACTACAAATGTGATCAAATGTGATCAACCTACAAATCCAGTCAAATAAGTTTGATGCTTGATAAGTTTGACTTCATGCAAAACAAAAGAGGGATGACTTTTGTAAGTTTAAAATGCATGTTACAGTCCTGAAATTTAAATATTCACCCATGTATGCAGCAACATGATGTTTTAGCAATCATCATATTGTAGCAGGTCTGGATAGCTGTAGGTCTCTGAATCCAGTGTCCAACACTGCTGTCGTGTGATGACTTCATGTCATCAGGCCAGAGGGTCTGATGTCCAGCCCGTCTCCATCTGCTGCACTCAAACACACACACGCACGCACACACACACACACACACACACACACACACACACATGCCTGATGCTCCTTTATCACTGGACTTGCTTTCCACGTGAATGCACTTTGATAGTATGAACGAGCCACTCGTACAGTACCATGACATATCAGGGAGAATGCAGACATTTGTGTGACTATTGTTAATCTGTGGTCATACACATGTTGTGAGGGACGTCTAGGTGTTTTTTTTTGGTCAGTGACGCTCTGGCAAAGGGTAAAAGGGAAGAGGACCCCCTCTCTATCTCCATCTTTCTCCCTATTGGTCGAAGAGTCTACAAATGAAATGTGATCCTCAGAGTGAAACATCAAACAGCTAGCAGCTGCTGGCCTGTCAGGTCACTGGCCGGTCAGACGATGGATCACAGTCTTCTGTGTATGTGTGTGTGTGTACGTGAGCGTATGTGTGCACGTGCTTACGTGCGGGCGCTTATGTGAATGTCTTTGTCCACAGGCATCCCTGTGTGTTTGACCTGATGTGTTACTTTAGTTAGTTTAGCCGGCGTGTGAATGTTTGTGTTGTTTTGTTTTTTTTTCTGTACCCAGCGAACCACCGGCCAGTGGATGCACACACTGTGACATGTCTGCAGCCTGTGCACCCTGCGCATGTAAAGTGCACCGGCGTTTCCCCACCTTCACCATATTTCTCCACAGAATCTAGTACATTTTCTGACCAGGATGGAAAACAAGGAAGTTGGAGGAGGTCAGGTTCCCTGGTCTGTACAATGTAGAGAGGTGCTGAAATATGATGGGGGTTGGAGTTGGGGTATAAGGGGCATCTGTCTTGTCTTAGCATGTGGAATGAGTCAGTTACCGTGTAGGGAGGTGGGCTGTTTGGCTGGCGCAGCCCAACCAAAGCAGATGGTTAGACGGGTCATTCCGGGGTCATTTCCATTTTATCCATGCTAAAAATATGTGACAATTTGACTGCAAAGACAAATATATAGGTGTTCATCTCCCGCAGGCACAAGATGAAGAGCCCAACGTGTCTTTGGCATTTGTGTCTCCATTGATGGTGGCGAGCAGCTCTGTGAGTCAAATCTCAAGCGGCTCTGTCAATGAGATGGGATTGGTGTCATGTTAGCTCTGTCCTCACTGGCTAATTGTTTGATAACTTTAACTGGAGTTATGGATTATGATACATCCGTACGCCGAATAGGGCAAATAGGAAATTGTCATCTACGACCTTGTCTTTTATTGTTCAAACGGCTTTCTTTAATGAGCATTGAGGTGACTTCCGACAAGTATGTCATCATCTACTGTTGTTCTTTTTTTTTGAGGAAAGTGTAAAAACACAGACAAGTTGCAGGCCCAAATGTGCAGCTCACATCTTGTCCTTCCTGCCTCTCAAATCAGGAGTTTCACATAAAATGTGTTGCCAAATAAACAAGCACACTTTGCAGACTCCAGTCCTTCCCTTGACCTGCGTCTTTGACACTTGTGAATATCCTACAGATCAGCATTGCCTGAACACGTGCAGTGTTACATAATCTATTAAACGCCAACACAGGTGGAAGCCTTCTATGCCAAATGCATAGATGATAAAAAAATATGTATTATACGAGAGACACGATATTCCAATATACACATATAGAGCAGTTGTATTGCAGGTGCAGTTACAGCTCACTACGGAAAAATTCCAGTTAATCTCAAGATTTTAAGTAATCTGCTCTTAATAATGATAATCAGTGAATACAGTGAAACTGTTCAACATTATTTTTTTTCATTTTTCATTTGAAACTTTATTTCATTCATTAAAATGCATTAGCGTTAGCATTTAACACATGTGAATGAAAAGGACCAGAAAAAAGTAAAAACTTGTGATATCTGACCCTTATCAAAACAAAATAATAAACATTTGCGGTTCGATTCAGCCTCAAACGCAGCCATCTGCCATCTCGATTTAAGAAATTACAATAACATCAAACAGAAGTTAATCTGCTAATCTGCTGAGTTATACTTTTGTAACACTGAAAGTTTTACATTCTTTCTAAACACATGAAATTTTTAATCTCACAGTCAAGACTGTTCCATAAACTGACGCCTTTGACTGAAATACGTCTTTCCTTTATTGTGGTTCTGAGCCTGGCTTTAGGAAAAACCTCAGTCCCTTTTAATTCACATATACGTTCTGTCTTTATGAATCTGTTTTGTAAGTTGTTGGGTACAGTTTTCTTTTCGAAGGTTGTATTCTACCAGGCTTCAATTTGCTTTTATTCTGCTCCAGGTTGGATCCTAATACATCCTCTTTGCTGAGTTTCTGGAGGCCTTCGTCTACATAGAACGGTTCTCAGTCCCGGCTTGCTCAATTCAATGCTCCTTCTCTGGTTCGTCCCTGTACCTCTGTCATGCTGCAGCATATGCCTCCCCAAACCACCCCCATCCACCCTCCAGTTTTCAGCTATTGAGTAAGAAGTTATAATATGCATTTACATTGCATGAATTCCTGCGAACGTCCCCTGTCTCAATCAGGATTAAAATCTTAGCAGCCTCACATTGATTTGGTCTTTTTTCGCTGTTGTTGTTCTTTTCTGTTGGTAATCTGTTAGCCCCGGGTAATAATCTGCTCTGCAGTCATAAATGAAAAAAGTCATATAGGAGGAAGAGAAAGAGGCCAAAACTGAATATGAAAACAGCTGGACAGGCAGCCGTATGTCGACCTTGGAAAGTGGGTCTGTACAAAGCATTACAAAAGCCCTGGGAGACACTCAACCAATACATAAAGGACACTGTCTGCTCATCTTCTCTCCTCCTCTTCCTCCTTCCTTCCTCCTCACCCCTTTCTCCAGACTAACCGTGCTTTTTACATTCCTCCTGAGGTTAATACCTTCCTCTTTTTACACGTCTACTGTCTGTTTCTTCATTCACTATTTTGTTCACATTTTTTCACTTACTTTGCCCTTCTGTTTGTGTGACCAAACCTAGTTTCAGCTAGTAAGGAATAGCTGTTGATGCTGAACAGCTCATGCTTATCACAGGAAAGCATTCATTGTGCACATAGTACATGTGCAAATTTCTTCCTAAATGACTCAGTCAATTGCAATTCTTTAACGTAATACTTTCCCATGAAATGAAAGAAATAATAATGAACCATTTGTGTGGTAAAAAAAATCGGGAATGGCTTTATAAGTAAAGTAAATAAATGTATCTGATGTTAACGCATTGCCGGGCCTCGGAATGCCATTTTAGCTCATTTGTGGTTATTGACATGGATAGAGATCTTTGAATATTTCCAACCGGAACACAAACTTATCGATTAGATAAAGAAATAAACTGAGTGTAGTCTGATCATTGTAGCAATTTACAAATACGTTTTTCAGTTATCCCTTGCAAGGACGAGGGGAAAAAAGGATTCAGTTTTGACAAACGGTTGTCATTGGTGCTATATTTTCCCGGTACAGCTTTGAGGAAGCAAGAACTGGAGTGCCTTTAAAAGGAGCAATTCTTATATTGAAGAATACAAAATCAGACCTTTAAAAGTTGCATCCTCCTGCTGTAAGTGAGCCAGTCCCCAATCATTTGAAAATCATTTAACAACTAGAAACACAACATTTCTGCCTGAATCTAAATCCTCAATGTATCTGTATTTTAGTCTTCTCTTCAAAAAGATGTCTTATTTCATAATGATGAGTTATTCCTGAGAACATAACGTGTTCCACGTCGTCATTGAGTTTGTGCTCTTCTTCCTCTTCTTTTCCTTCATGCTACTCCCTTCAGGATCCCCACAGTGACATCATCTACCTCCATCCAGCCCGATCCTCTTCTCTCACACAAACTAACTTCATGTCCTCTTTCACTTCTCTCATAAATGTTCTCTTTGGCCTTCTTCTCGGCCTCCTACCAGGCGGTTCAGACCTCAGCATTCCTCTACGGGTATATTCCATACCTCTCCTCTTTACAGGTACATCTCAAAATATTAGAACATCACGGAAATGTTCAATATTATTTGCCACTCGTGTCAGAAAGTGTAACCCATCGATGAGATATATTCATCACGCATAGAGTCAAATATTTCAAGCCTTTCTCTCTTGAAATTCAGTGTCTCAGAAAAATTAGAATATTGTGAAAAAGTTCAATATTGGAAAGTCACGGTGTCACACCTTAAACAGCTGATTAACTCAAAACTGGCAAAGGTTTCCTGAGCCTTTCAGTGTTCTCTCAGCCTGGATCAGTAGGCTACACAATCGTGGGGGAGACTGCTGGCTGGGTCGGCCACAAAAGCTCACTGCTAAAGAAGCTGGTTGTTCACAGAGTGCTGTATTCAAGAATATTCATAGAAAGTCGAGTGGAAGGAAAAAGCGTGGTACGAAAAGGCGCTCTGGCAAAAGGGATAACAGCAGCCTTGAGAGGATTGTCAAGCAAAATCCATTCGAAGATTTTGGAGAGCTTCACAAGAAGTGGACTGAGGTTGGAATCAGCACATCAAGAGCCACAAAGCACAGACAAATCCCATACAAACGTGCATTCCTCGTGTCAAACCGCTCCTGAACCAGAGGCAACCACAGAAGCATCCTACCCTGACTGCCGCCATGCTCAGCGGTCCAAAGTCCTCTTTTCAGATGAAAGTACATTTTGCGTGTCATGTGGAAATCAAGGTCCCAGAGTCTGGAGGGAGAGTAGAGTGGCACTGAATCCCGGTTGCTTGAAGTCCAGTGTATAGTTTCACCGGTCAGTGATCATTTCCTGTGTCATGTGCTGGTGTTGGTCCACGGGGTTTTCTGAAGTCCACAGTCAACGCAGCTATCTACCAGGAAATTTTAGAGCGGTTCATGCTTCCTATGGATATACTGATTTCATTTTCCAGCAGGACGTGGCACCTGCCCACACTGCCAGAGGTACCAAAAGCTTGTTCAGTGACCGTGGTGTTACGGGATGGTCACGAAACCATCTCAGTCTGATCTCTTTGACTTTACAGTATATCCAAAACATCTTACATGCACTGTCCCTCCAACGGACTCATTCCAGATCTTGCTCATCCTCATCGATCAAAGACAGAACCTAAACATCTTAATCTTTGCTACATCGAGCTCTGCTTCCGCTCTGTCTTTTTCCTTTCTCCTCAATATCTCTAAAACACACCATCTCTGGTCTCACCGCAGTCTTACACACCTGTCCTTTCATTGTGGCTGACACTCTTTTGTCACTCATGAAATGTTTGTGCTTGGACATGTTTCTTCACCTCATTTCGACATTGTCCATTGCTCTGGATGTTGACCATAAGTACTCAAAATCTTTCTTTATCACTACTCCCTGTCGCCTCGTCATTCTACTTGGGTCCCCCTCATTCACACACATGTACTCTGTCTTGCTGTGGCTAAATTTTATTTCTCTTATTTCTAGGGCATACCTTCCCCTCTCTAGATTCTTCTCCACCTGCTCCCAGCTGTTACTACAGATCAAAATGTCATCTGCAAATATAATAGTCCATGGTGACTCCAGGCAAATCATATCTGTCAGCCAATCCAAGCCACAAATCAAACAATAAGGGTCTCGAAGCTGATCCTTGATGCACTCCCATCTCTACCTAGAAGTCCTCTGCCACACTTGTGGCGCTCTCTGCCTCTGTTTTACAGGTCTCATACATGTCCTGCACCAGCCTAACATACTTCTCTGCCACTCCAGCAAATATTGCATGTGTAGTACTCTTTCTTGGTATGAAACCATATGGCTGGGCACAAATGCTCATTTCTGCCCTCAGCCTAGCTTCCGCTACTCTTTCCCAGAACTTAATTGTATGGCTCATGAACTTTATTCCTCTATAGTCAGCACAACTCTGAACGTTGCCCTTGTACTTAAAAATGGGTACCAGCAAACCTCTCCATTCCTCAGGCATCCTCCTGGTCTGTCCCTCCTGTTGAACTATGGAGTCAAAAAATCTACTGTCACCTCTCTGTGACACTTTCATACCTCCTCTTGTATATCATCAGGATCAAGTGCAGGACCAACTGCCTTTCCACTCTTCATGCTCTTCAGTGCCCTCCTCATTTCCCCTTTACTCATCTGTGCTACTTTCTGATTGACAACGGTCACCTCTTCTACTCTTCTCTCCCATTTTCCTTATTCATCAACTCTTCAAAGTATTCTTTTGATCTCTCCATCACAGTTCCAGAACCTGTCAATACATGTCCTTATCCATCATTAATCAACCTAACCTGCCACATGGCCTTCCCATCTCTATTTGTTTTGCCAACCTGTATCAATCAGTCTCTCCCTCCTGACCGTCCATCTGATCATACAAGTCATTGTATGCCCGTCTTCTGGCCTTTGCCACCTTTACGCTGCCCTCACCTTACGCTGCATCTCCTTGTGCTCTCTTCCGTTCCCTTCATGTCCCAGTTCTTCTTCACTAATGATCACAGATATTTCCTCTTATTTTCATCTTTGATTTAGAATTCTTTTGCCGATACCGTCTTGTTCCTTTCGACCGCCACCCACCACCAGCCCCATTAAGAAAAACTTTATAGCATCACATTTATAATGACTTCTCAAAAGTCAGTATAAATGTGTGGCTTTGACAAATAAAGACAAGCAGACCATAAAATTGACCGATCCAACCCAAACACACACTTCCAGAAAGCTGTCCATTAATCTTCTCGATATCTGTCCTGTTTTTATCCATGCAAGCCCATTCTGAAAATAGCTTGGTGGCAGACAGCCAACTTTTTTCGAAAGCATTCCTTTCTCAAATGATCCCTCAGACGGTTGCCGGCTTCTCAAGAGACACTCTCACCCCCAAAGACAAACTTTAATTAACTTGTGTGTGCATGTCTAAATCTCCCTGCTTAACCTTTGACACGCAGCTCTACCTGACCACTGGCTCTGCAAGTGCACCTTTCACACAGACAAAGGCCCCTTAAAGGAAGATTATGTGTTTTCCATTGTTTTCTGTGCTCATCTTATTGTAAAGGTGGCCCAAAACAGCCAGATTCAAGCACTTGAGCTTCCAGACTGGAGGCCAAGGGCCAGCTGGGCGGCCACTTTCAGTGAGCTGTGGCCCAGAGTTTTTGGACCAAACCATTTAAAACCTTTCATGGTGAATTGGAATGGAATTATCCTGGGCAAATCCCTTGGTTAGAGTTGAGAGTTGTGTCGGTGTCTAAGTGTCTTTGTATGTGTTTGTGTGAGCTCGGTCTGGCTCCATCGTGGCTGCCTCAAAGAGGGTTGGACACTTGGATAATTGCTTGGACCTGATGCCAATCATACACCCTTCTCCCCCTCACAAAACCATATCCGCTATATCAGCTTTGTGTGAGTTTTCTGGTTTGTCTTATGTGTAAATGTGCTTGTGTGAGCATGCGTGTGTGTGTGTGTGTGTGTGTGTGTGTGTGTGTGTGTGTGTGTTTGTGGTCAGGAAAACTATAAAGGAGACTCATAAACCCGAAAAAAGAGTCTCTTTGTGAGCTGTGTGCGTGTGTTTCCAAACTACTCCTGACCTCACTTAGGATCCGCTCAACTGACCACAGTTTCGAGTGTGTGTGAGCAGGGGAAGTGGCTTTAGGGGAGGTAGCTTTACAAATGACAAGTCGTTTGGCACTTCAAACCTTTCAGTCTCGCCAGTGTCCTTGAAAGTGGATCAACACAGTATGTGTGTGTGTGTGTGTGTGTGTGCGTGTGCGTGTTTCCTCTGGATCACGTCCCATTTTCAAACCAGTGTTTCACCCCTCGGTCTGCTCAACGTCCTCTTTCGTACTGTTGTCTGACTCCACAAATACACACAAAGTTCCGCTTCATCTTAGGTCCGCCGTGGATTTCCTCTGATTGCCAGACCCAGTAGCAAATGCATAGCGTCCCGTTCGTGCATGCCTGTGTGCCTGGGTGTCTTGTGTGTGTGTGTGTGTGTGTGTGCATGTGTGTGAGAGATACACCAACCCTATAAAACCCCAGCCAGTCTTTCCTAACCACTTACAGATAATCCCCACAATTAGCCACATAGGCCTTCAGAGTACTTTGATCAGGACAATGTGGAACTGCTCAAAGTTATGTTCCTCTTTCATTGCTATCTCTCTTCTCCTATAGTCACTCCTTCGCAAACCAATACTACAAGCTGCATCTGTGAAGAGGAGGAGACTACTTTCTTGTCCCCTCCTCTCTTTTTTGAAACGTGGCCCTTTTAATGTCTGGCAGTTTTGGGTTTGTGATTACAGCATGTAAGTCAGATTGTTTATGGCTTGAGTTACTGTAGAGCCAAAGCCAGGCCACACAGATATTTTGGCAGCCAGAGAGGAGGAGTAGAAGGCAGAGAGATGAAAGGCTATGAGACTGAGGAAGAGGGAGAAAAAGGATTGGGATGTGATGGAGAGTGTCACGACCATTCTTAGAGCTGACCTACTTTGGCAAAACCGGGCTTGTCTTCATTTGATCGTTTACCTATTAGTTGGATTTGGTATGTTTTGGGTTTTATTTACATAGAATTATGTATGTAAATATTAGCACAGCTACTTATTTTGCTCAATGATGGCTATCGAAACCTCATTCAGTGTGATTGATCATTTCCATCTGGAAGAAGAGTGAATTCTCTCCTAAGCAATTTATGAAAGCAAATTGATACCGGCCACAGTGGACGGTTATTATTGCAATGTCTGACAGGTATAATAAAATAGTGAATTATTAATATTTTCCACATGAAGCTCGCCGTCTATCAGCTGTGTGCAGGTGTTTGGAAATATGTTGCAAATGAAACAAATGCACAAGTGACGTGTCTTTGCACCGGTCGAAAAATTGCAAAATGAAAACAAATAAGGGACAAACATACGACAGACACACACACACACACACACACACACACACACATCATTCCTTCCCTCAAGCAGCACCTCTGACACATGTTTTCAAAACCAATTCACAACCCCACACACACACACACACACACACACACACACACACACACAGGGCTTGTCAGATAAATCAACATACTTATAGAAGCGATCGGGCACACGCCCGCACACACACTGATTCTGGAGTTAGTCTTACCAGGGAATATGATGACTCTGTAATGACCCCTCGAAAACTCTCTCCTCTTTCACACTCCTCTTGTCTTTTTCTCAGCCTTCTCCCTGGCCGTTCACATAACCCTCCAGGACTCTAGAGGGGAAGAAATAGAGGGATGAGAGAAGAGGGGAGGGATGAGAAATTGCAAGATGAGGGTATGATAGGGCAAACTTGGTGTATCTGTGAATGTGCAGAAATAGCCAAGGGTAAACACAAGCAAGCATGGGAACGTAACCATATTAGCACTATGCCACTGTTAAAAGCTTCTCTACCACTCCACTGTGGTCCACTGCTTTGCACTGTAGTCCACTGTTTTGCCCATGGGGGGACATTAGATATCTGTCAGCCATTAAACCTGTCCTCAGCATAACTCGTCGTCGTTCTCTGCGGCAACTTTATTTTATTCTTTTGTACTTTTACACAATGGGTCTTAGTGTGACGCTATTTCAATGTTCTGTATGTGTGAACGTGTGGCAGTACTGACAATAAAGTTGACTTCGACTTTGGCTTTTTGACCGTTACCAAAAATGAGAATGGCTGCGTCTCAATCAAAGCCAAAGTTGCAGTTTGTTTATCGAGGTGAAAAGGATCGTAAAGAATTAAAGAATTTATTTTACCACACAAATCTAGTCATTAAATTGAAAAAAACGACAACAGTGTGGATTAGATCCCACACAATCATCTGCTTCTAAATTTTCAGGTGAGACTGACAGGAACAAAGTGCATCAAACCTCTGCGTCACATGTTGCAGATGAGCCGAACATTTAAGTGAAGGGAGGACAAAGAGACGGGACACCGAGGCCCAACTGAATCAAGCTGTATTCTTCAAACCACAATTGTGGATTATTTTCTTCTTTAACGGCTTCCCCTAGTTTAACATTAATTCAATTAGATAAACATTGTTTGATGCAGCAAATCAAGTGCTCCAGCAATTGTGTCATAGTTCGATGTGTGACAAAGGATCACACTGATTTAGACAGCAGCTGCTGCACAGCACAAGACCCACTTTCGATTTTTTGTTGCTTAAGTCTGCCCTTTATCTCAAACCTCAACACGTCTTGCCTTGCAGCCTAATTGGATGAGGGATGTATCAAATAAATACGCCATTGAATACTGTGTGCTCTCCATGTTGCTATAAGTTATTTCTTACTCTTCACAATCCCGCACAACATCTGCACTGACCATCAGACAGCAGATAGGGTGACAGGCAAACAGGGGACGAGGATTGAGTACCACTGGCCTGGGAAAGGACAGATAATGGAAGCAAGTAGCCGAACTCTGGGTCATTTGGCAAAGAGAGAGCAAGCTGGGCATAGGCTTGGGAAAAATTGAGAATCCCCCAGAGAAAGGCAACATTGACCCGGTAGAGAGGGACTTATGGAGTATGTGCAGAGGAGAAGTGAATACTTCTGGGAACCTTGTCCCCCCTGTACTCGTAGGATGCTGCATTTCGCCAAGCACTCCCTTTGGGCACTCAAAGGCTTAACTTAAAGCACTGCATCCTTTGCATCGTAAGATCAAGGGATTCTGGGCAACGTTTAAGAGGAAGTTTGAATTTTGCCTCCAAACTCTCGCTGTCTGTATCCCAAACCCTCCATTGTTCTTTTTTCATCCATCCTGCTTTTCTGGAAAATGTACAAGGTTACTGCACACAAGGCCACGGTGTGATCCAAACACAGGTATACTATATACCGGCGACTCTTAAGGCCATACAGAGGATGTCGATGCAAAGGGTCCACACATGAAGGGGTTTTTCCACAAGGAGCTTTTACATCACGCTCTTCTTCATTGATGTCGGCAAAAATGATCCGCTTTGGTGTTCGTGTGAGAGTCATGGAATCAAATGGAGCAGTTGGCAGTGTCAAGCAATGTAGACCGTAGGTGCAATAAGACCAGTTCAATCTCTGAAGGTTATTGTTTTACTTCTGTTTGTTTTGAAAAAGTCTTTATCTCAGAGATCACTTCTCCTCAGTGTTGCTCCACTTTGCCTCCGTCTCAAATTTATTTATCCGTCTCATTATCAAGAGTTCCTGCATCCTTTTCATGTTCGTTATGTGAACATTTTGACTCTGACCTGCTCTCTTTTAGATGTGTTGCTAAAGATTGATGTCATAAAGGAGAGGATAAAAGGTATGCTGGCGCTGATGATCACAGCATTTGAAATGGATGTATTTAATTCCCTACTTAAATTGAGCTTAAATGAAAACAGATTCATTTCCCAGTTTGATGAACTGATTTGTAGCAATATAGTGGTGCTGAAGAGTCCATAACATACATAACATAACATAAGGTTTTCCTCGTTTTGATTCCCTAAATTCTGCCATTTATTTCTGCTCGTCAACGCTGTCAGCTTTTTGATGTACGTGCAATATTTGTTTTATGCATGAAATAAAGTTAGTTCTCACATTCTTTACTACCCCTCCAACCATCCAACCTTATGCATGTTTTTCCTTTTAAAAGGAATGCTCTGTATTATCTGTGTGTTTACCATCCTTGAGCCTGAACTGTGGATGAACCTGATCAAATTTGCTTTTATGATGTGGCCCATTTTCATTAAACCGCCACCCCCACCTTCGGTTGTAATTAAAACCCAGTGGGAGACGGGTGGTACCACCTTATGTAGCAGTCCAGACAGTACCTTGCTTGGGGGTTACCACAATGTTTACACTCCCACAGACTCACTGCACAGACAGGGTTTCCACCAATACCGCTTTCCGTAGGCCAGTATGGTTGTTTTACTGGATAAAAATCCACCAACCTTGAACACTTTCATTCCAGTGCTTTGAAAAATGAGAAATGTAAAGTACTGCCGTTATTACTTCTGCCCAAAATATGCCACAAAGGTGGATTTTTCTCATGATTCTTGACTCTTGACAATCTCTAAGTTAGCCAAAAGATAATGTCTTGAATATAACAGGATACACTATAGAAACTCTTTCTTTGCATTTCCGGTGAACTGTAGCATCATCCTAAAAGTTTGGAAATGTACTGTAGACATGATGTCGATAAATGTAACTGACAGATATTTAAAGCAACTTCCTTTCAACAATTATGAATTATCATCATGCTACATAACTAAACCCCTATCGCGCGTTCTGTCAGCTGGATTTCTCCTTCCCATGCATGTGGTTGTTGGACATGAGAAAGATGCAAAGGTTTCAGAAGGGATAAAATGCCGGAAACAGCCTTCGGTGCCTCTTTTCCCCCATATTCCCAGAAAAACTACATTCTCCAAGTTCTTCTTTTTAGCCTTTTTTTCAGAGTGGTGTTTTTATATGTAGTTTTCCCTGGCACTGGAAACAACAACTGTCCTTCTGGTAAAACTTCAATCTTACAAGAATTAATTATTTGTTGTTTAAACTGAACTCCCTCTGTCACATGATATGTCTTAGACACAAGATCTAATTTCTTACTTTAGTACACACAAGTGCCTGTAACTTTTCTTGAATCAATTTTTTGCTTGTGTTTGTGTGTGTGGAGGAGGGGCACTCAGCTGGGAGGGAACAGTGGATTGCGAGGGTTAAGACCAGAGTTTGACCTTTTTTTGTGAAAGTGAAAAATGTCCAGGCTACCAACAGACCAAGTGCTCACTAATCATGCCCCACATTTCATGACAAGGTGAGGTTTTGTTTTTTTCATCCCTGGAAAACAATAGCTAACAATAGTAGATGTAGTGACGCTTTTGATTGAACATGAGAACTTTATACCCTCTTTTCAGATGAGAAGATACAAACTGCACAGAAATGCAGATGTAAAATCAAATGCAATACATTAGCACATTTTGAAAAAGGTCATCAACAATGTAATTTTCTTGAAATATTTCGCTGGGAGAAACGACTAATGGTGTTTCTCTTTGCTTTGATAAGAGGAGAATCTCCACCATTGCAAAAACATCCTGCAATAGTTGTATATTTAATAATTTTGCAAAGGCACACATGGCTTGCACAGAATGAAGTGCATTTTGTATTTGCAGAAGCTGAGGAAGTCTCTCATCATCCTTCGTCGTAACATTTGACCATGATAAGAGGATGTTACAGTGACATGAGGTCGTATTGTGGCTCGTAATCTTGCACGTCTAAAATGTGGCAGACCAAGTTTCGTTTTCGCCCCATTGAAAGTTTGAAATAAAAAGAAATGAATACATTCATATTCACTTTTTTAATAAGCTTTTCGGTGAAATTATAATTCATGGTTCCGCTCATGCTCATTGTTAATGTCCCACTGGGGTCACCTTTAAAACACTTGTAGACTTGCAAACCCTTGCTTTGTAAAATTCCATTCTGTCATTGTAAATATTTAGTTTTTGGATCTTTTCTTCCTGCTTTTTCTGTCATTGTGAACACATTATCAGAGAATTTGCATTTTCAACAATACATCTGCGTGCACTCGTGTGTACATGCACGCCTATGCACATGGCTGTTTAGGCAGGTCTGAGTAGATAATGGCCCAGGGAGGCTGAGTCACGGTGGCGTAATGGAGACGGATGACCCAGCTTCACTGTAAACACCTGTCCATACAAAGTAATACATAGTGTACACACCGGGCACATGAATGAAGGTGTTAGTGTTTTCTGCGTGAGAATGCTTTTCCTATTTGGTATGTGTTCCCTCCATCATCTCACAGCTTCAGTTTGTTTTCTGTTATAAGGGTTTTGGCCTTCAGTTCAGACATCTTGACATAAACAATTTAATTGTCTTTTTCCCCCTGTCAAGGCGTGTGGAAATACTGCCGGAAGACCAGCCTTTTCTATATCCAGTTGAAGATATTTGAAATTAGAATACTTTTCTAATCTGTCGTTTAGCTCCTTTGAAAAACCAGGCCTACACAATACGCACAAACACAATCGTACATGTCAGCATATGTGTGCTCTCCGAAAGCAATGGCAGCGATGAAATTCTGTGCAACGGAATATGCATTGTTGTGTAATACTCCCCCGAAATGTTGCTTCTGTACATTTATGTGTAAGCTTTAGGGATGTTTTAGATGAATAAATTACACACCGGAAATGTAAGTGAGTTTTGTGTGACAAACAAACATTTTATGTCAATTATTTCTTACACCTACCTTTCCCAGTTTGTTACCACAGGGTTTCACAACCATAAATAAGCCAGAGAACCAGAGTGCACAAACATATTTGCTAATCACAACTCCTCTGTCCTCTGCAGTGAATGATGTAACGCCTACTTCAAGTGATTTGCTATATCTGGATTTAAAACTCTGTTCAAAGATTTATAAGTAGCTCCACCTTCAGCTGTCACAAATGTGACATGCTGGAGATGTTTCAGTTTTGATATTAAGAATCTAGGTAACATTTCAGTCAAAGGGACTTTCCTGTTGGAATTTGCATTTATTTTTGTTTTTTTTTTCGAGTTTTTGTTTATTGTTATAGAATGAATGGAGCATCAGTATTTTGCGGTGTTGCCTAAAGTATCAAAATCCTGAACAAGCAAATCAGTTTATTTGCACGTAATATCAAGTACACAATAGAGCATCCAAAATCCTCGAGATGGGCTTCGATTGCCAGTGTTTTGTGAAAGTGCAGGAAGGGTCTGATGATCTCCAGAACCCTGAAAGATACATTCAACCTATTCATCATTAAAAATGAAACTGTTTTTGTGTACACATTTTTACCACCCCCCTCTTTTAGGGTTAATTTCTTGCTGATAATATGACCCAGTTTTCTTTGTGCTTCATGTCACTTTCAAGTTGTTTGATTGTTGGTAGATGTATCGTGTTCTGACAGCATGCAGACACTTGAATTCCTTTGTTTCTGGGTCTGGTGTTCATTTAGTTAAGAAGCAGGCCCGTGTGGTTTGGTTGCATGCACTACTGTGCAACTGAGATGATTTTGCCCAAGTATGTTCGTGTGTTCGTGTGCTTATCCTGTGTGTGGATGCGCGCGCGCGCGCGCGCGTGTGTGTGTGTGTGTTTGTGCGTGCGTGCGTGTGTGTGTATGTTTGTGTGTGCGTGCGTGCGTGCGTATGCTTGTGTATGTGGACGCCAGGCTGTCTCCAGTGCAGGAGGCCCAGTGTGTTAGTGTCGAGGTTGAAGGGGAGAGCAGTATAGCCTCTATAAATCAGGCCAGATTACAGAGGCAGAAAGACCTGGAACTCCCTTCTACTTCCTCGCCCCCTCTGTTTTATGTCAGCCAACACATGCAGCTAGTACTGTACAATTTAGTAGTAATGCTTGCATCAGGTACTTTGATAGACACTGACTGAGCCTTTCATTCTACTGAGCATGCCCTTGCTCTTTTAAATCTCTTGTACATCTGTACTTGTTTGTCTCTCAGAATAGCAGAATCCAAACATATTTCAGGTACGAAGGGAACATAAATGACTATATTTCATCTGATTTTCGGGGACACTTGGTGAGAATTGGATTGCGACTGAAGTAAGTTCCTTAATTTAAATGACGTGAGTCTTGCATGGCATTTCCCTTGCTTTGATGAGAGCCAACGGGGTCCAGATACAACCAGACAGACATGTTGTCCATTATTGTGCACACAACAGCAAATTGGCATACATTAAGTGGTCACAACAGAATAGTGGTTTGGTTCATAGTGATTTAGGCCTGGACCGTCTCATATCCCACCTGCACCGCTCTGTGCAACGCTGGACATAATCAGCCTAAGATGGGCTCTGTTTGAACAAAGACTTTTCAAAGTATTTTCTTGACTAAACCACTTCAGTCATAGACCAGGACAGGCCTAGTCTAAGTATTATCTTATCTTATCTTATCTTATCTTATCTTATCTTATCTTATCTTATCTTATCTTATCTTATCTTATCTTATCTTATCTTATCTTATTAGGCACAGATAGACACACAGAGGGATGAACACAAAAAACAGATAGCTGTCTCTGTACCAGTCAAAACATAAAATTTGGTCATATGTATGTTGAGTTTCACCTACTAAACACAATCATTAAACTCAGTGATGCACATAATGAATACAATTCTGCTGAGTTATCAGACCAAAAATAGTGTTTGACTGCTAAATACTGTAGATGGAATTGATATCTCGAAAAAGGGAAAAAGCGGAGTCCAGTTTTGTAGACTCAGGCACCCTCAGCAGTAGTGATAAATTGGATATGAGGTAGAGGTGCGTGAGCAGCTCAATTACGTCCATTGATGGAAAAGTACAGTCTTCTGAAATGTGTCTTTTACAGCAAAGTGTCATAACCAGCAACGGATCCTATTGCAATGGAATCACACAGCTCCAGCTGCTGTCGTCCATAGTATGGTGATGTTCCCGTCCATTATTATTGACGTTGCTCGTACTCACGGATGTATTTCCCTGTCATTATGACACGTTGGTCCACAATCATCGATAAACCACTTTTCTGTTCCAAGACATCTGATTTGCTAGCATTTGACAAACATAGACTAAACCATCCGTCAAAGTCTCCTGCAAACAGCCACAAGTTAAATGTGTCTGGAGACCTATCATTGTGCTTCTGTCTCGGTGATAGAGTCTTTTAAGTAGCAACAGTGGTTCTCATATACACTTTGTACACATTTCACTACGGTTGCCAAATCATCACCTCTGCTGTATGGACATCTACAGATATTTTGATATTTTGCTATTTAATGTGAATTACATGTCAACATATTGTCATGTTGTCAGTCAGGGGCCCTCTTTTCACCGACTACGGGATAAACCCAGGTGCAATATATCAAGTTATATAAGAAAGTAATATTTAAATTTTGAATACAAGAAGCTTATTCTCAGACAATAAGCATTAGATTTATCATAGATATCCCTTTTAATCTGCTGCAATAATGTGTCCCACTTTAAAGTCTGACCAAGTTTTCCTAAATTGAGACTCTCACAAGCTATTTCCTTTTGATCTTAGGATAGAGCTTTAAATGTGTCCATTCCTCATTGCTGACACCGTGAGTGATTATTTGTTATGTTTTTAGTAGCCCTATCGTTTGGGCAGCTCAGATCCCTCGTCCAAGCCAATATAATCCACCCCCAAAACCTTCCAATGTAAAATAATGATTTTCTTGTTTTTCTTTCCTATTTTTGGGCAAGAAAAGCTCAATGGCTAGTCAGTTCTTTCTCACTGCTCGCTCTCTCTCTCTCTCTCACACCATAGTTTAGAATTTAATTGTGTTTTGACAACTCTTTTCCATGGCTAGCCCAATTATAGCCTCCAGTTGGGCTGGTAATGACAGTTGTTAATGGGGTGAAAAATGGACGTTCATCTCTGACAGAAACCATAAGCAGATTATTTAAAAGGAGAGGTGGTAGCCAAGGAAAGCACTGGCAGGCCTGGCTGCTCTTTGCTCCCGTCCTCTGAAGGCCTTTGTATACACGGTTCCCAGCATCTTCTCCTGGTCCCTTACCATCCTGTCATGTGACCGTGTCTGTCGTTTTGTCAGCGTTAACATCAGAGCAGTCGTTGGAATCATCAGGGCTACTGCGCGAGGCCATGGGAATGACTCCGTGCAACCCATCACACACGGACACACATTTCAAATCTCGTCAAATTTCTCACGCTGTTTTCCTTCCCTTTCCACTTTCTCGTCCTCCCACATACTCCTCGCCATTCCTATTCTTTCCCTTGTTTCTCTTGCCACAGGGAAAATATTGATCGCCTTTTTCCCAAAGTTATTTTTAATCAAAGATAAACAAGAAATGTACATTTCCTTGGGAGATGTGGGGTTGCCCAAAGTGTCCTGCTCCTTTTAAAGTTGTCTTTATGCTCGAGGGAGGCGATGATCAAGCTGTATTGCATAAGGGGGGGTGGGGATCGGGCTTTTGCGGGTGTTTAGAAAATAGCAGAAGTGCCATCAGTGACTGAGAGACGTGGGAAGTCCGGCTTCAGTCTTAGTTAGTGAGAGCACATCCTATTATTATCCTCCGGACTGTGCGACAACACTGACCCTAAACACACACACCCTCACAGCCAGAGCTCCTCCCTCTTTCACACAGACGCAGGCCAGGTCATTCCCAAGTCTTATTTCTTCTGGATTTTATGGGAAAACTTAAATTTAGCCCTGGCAGGGAGTGCAGGCATAATAATCAAAACTCTTGTCACCAGGCTCCCAGTGCTAGGTGGTCTGGCTGCTGTGGAGGAAAACTCTCATCCAGTGAAAGACAATTTCCTTATTTTCACACTGGCACAGATTGGACTTGGGACTTTTTGTGTGTGTGTGAGTGTGTGTGAGTGTGTGTGTGTGTGTGTGTGTGTGTGGGCGGGGGGGGGGGTGTGTGAGTTTTTTAAAACACTAAGAAACAAAAGCAAAAAAAAAAAA
>CAAKHD010005321.1:89082-100906 GCA_901007705.1 Fistularia tabacaria
GGAAAACATTATTTTTTTTTTTGGTCCCCGCGGGTGGGGGGGTTGTTTGTGGTGGGGGGGGGGGGGGGGGGGGGGGGGGGGGGGGGGGGGGGGGGGGGGGGGGGGTAGTGCCAGGTATTTTGAAATCTCTGAAATAAAAACCTAGAAAAAAAAGCAAGGAAGTC
Organism: Fistularia tabacaria; assembly: GCA_901007705.1. Classification (NCBI taxonomy): domain Eukaryota; kingdom Metazoa; phylum Chordata; class Actinopteri; order Syngnathiformes; family Fistulariidae; genus Fistularia; species Fistularia tabacaria. The sequence continues at coordinate 89,247 of CAAKHD010005321.1, forward strand.
GTCGCACCAGGGGTGGGGGGGGGACCCTGGCGACAGAAAACGAACACAGCATCTGAGACTCACGTTTAACACTGATGACACGGCGGTGAAAAACGACTAAATCAAAGGCTAAACAACAGTTGGAAATATTGACGGAAAAAAAAAACCAAACAAATCGAATCCTCAATATAAAATCAAAATCCTCCACTGTGTTACTGTGGGAAGGGGATGTGGAAGGAAGTATTTTTGCAGGGATAAGTCAGGATAGAATACGATCATGACCGAACAAGCTGCTAGATTAGTCCTCATCCTCAACCTCGTCACACCAGTGTGTGTGTGTGTGTGTGTGTGTGTGTGTGATCACACAGCGCAATGTTCACGTTATTCACAGTGTGAAATCCTTCCAGAAGTCAAAGGTGATGGGGTGCTAAGGAGGTCTTTGACATTTGACATACACAGTCCATGCCTTGCTTGGCTCCCCAGCGAGTGACAGTGTTAACCCTTGATATGTGTAATAAATCCACTTTAGGTTGGTTCCCTGGATTTGTGTGTGTGTGTGTGTGTGTGTGTGTGTGTGTGTGTGTGTGTGTGTTTGTCCTGTGGGGATTTCATGTATTTAATGGACCATCTAACTGTAAAATCTTTCTGTCTTTTCACATGTTTACCACCGATTCCATTCAATGCATCCCCGCAGGTAAGTGTTTCATTTTTGTCTTTTTTTGCCTTGTTCTGAGGGCACTCAGCCCCTATATACACATTTGTCTGAATTAGTCTTTCTCTATCATTTTTAGCATTATCTTCTCCCTTTTCTAGTATCTCTTTAAAACCCTCAACAGTCGCCGAAGAGGAAGCCACGCTTATATGATGTTTGAACTCAAAAGCTAACTGTTCTTAATGATCGAGCTAGGGAGAATCACGATGGTGCAGAGACGAGCTCCAGTCTCGACCTGTTTTTCTTGACAGTAAACTCAAAGTGGATGTGAATTTTTGAAAAACGTTACAATCCTGCTGAGGGCTTTTTCTTGTTATTGTAATCTAAACTCACACATCATATATTCGAGTCTTTGTGCCATGAGGGTATTTTAATGCTTCCTTCATTTGCACATCATTATGTTTTCTTAGTTGGTTATTCTTTCACACAAAGCACAAGTATGATTTATCGACCATTATGAGGTAAACACAAAAATTGTGCCAAGTCAATATTGCACTGTATAGGCAAAAAATGTTGACCCTTCGTTCTTAAATGTGTCAGTTGTTTGTATGTATTCTGTTGTTTAGTGTATATTATGCACCCTGCATAACCCACTCAAGTATGAAATTTTGATCCAGTTCCTTTTCTGAAATAGAAATGTATCTGTAACGGATTGATTTTTCACTATTCAACAAAATCCCAGGAGATCGGTCTAAAGTGTACTTAACTCAAAATGTAAAAACAAATTGTATTCACGCTTCACAAAGCAGTAACCACGCAGTCAGAACTGACCATTTTTTTTTTACATTTCATGTTTTTATCCTTATGAAGTCTTGGGAGCAAATCTGCAGACACACAAATTGATCTTTGGATGATGTAATTCCTCCAAAATGTGGTGCAACGTGAGCATGGTTGCATGTTATGCCTGGCCCATATAGTTTTATTGCTCTATTTGTCACAGACAGTAGCTCTTTTTCTTTTTTTCTTTTTTTTCGACACACTCCCAACATCCCAGTGATAACTAATGGCTGACGGACTCTCCTCATTCTTACTTTTTTCCCTGTGGTCCATGAGAAAGTCAGGGAGGATGCATGAAACTTGGACTGCTCATCAATCTTTCTGCATAGAGAGAGGGAGAGAGTGAGCGAGGAGAGAGAAGAAAACAAAACAGATATTGAATTCTTAGGAAGTGAAGGTGTAGGAGGCCTGGTTTAGGCAAGGGGAGTCCCAGACACACACACACACACACACACACACACACACGCACACACACACGCACACACGCACACACACACACACGCACGGCACACAAATGCTCAGACGAAGAAACCAAACTTATGTTCGGTGCTTCAACAACTGGCTTCCATTTTCTCATCAGTGACACTAGCGTCCGCACTGTGCTACTAGAGATTCTCATTAGTGTGTGTGTGTGTGTGTGTGTGTGTTTGTGTGTACATTCAATGATGAAAAAATTATAATAACCTCATCAAATCAACTCTTTTGTACTTCCATTAGAAGTGGCAACAATATTTCCCGAGTATTCAGTTAGCAAGGCCAAGTTGTAAAGTTAATTTCAGGGAAACTGTTATGCGAGTATTCACACCTGATCCTCCTGATCCTCGCATGTTTCCTCATCTTGACTTGAATGCCTGAGCAGTTTTGGACATCTTTATACTGAAGAGAAATTGAGAAAAGATGGTTTATTTTTTCTTGTCAGTCACTGTTACATAAGTGTTACTTATTCTTTCCTCCGTAGTCTATGTTTGTAATAAAAAAAGAAGAAACATCCACCATCAGGTCAGCCGTTTGAAATAAAACACAATGAGGAAAGAAACTAGTACATAGCTGTATCTTTATATACCCGTGATTTTTTTATTTTTACAACTCCAGCAACCTGAATATATTTCATCGAATCAAACTGGACTGGACAAGATTATCCTGAATGAAATGGTGTCATAAGGCACGTTTATACTGATTGAGCAGTTATCTTTATTATAGTGGACCATGTCAATGCTAAAACACAGTTCCATCATGTACATGACCCTATAATCTCTCTGTTGCTGGATGGTCACCTGCCTTTCCTCCTCGGGTGAATTATCAAACTCCCGATCACAAACACAATCACTTTGATGGATGAGGTGGAAATGACCCCAGTAACTATATGTGGGAGATGTTTTTTTTTTTTGAACCTCACACAAGAATGAGATGTTTTTCTTCTGTGAATAGATAGTGAAGCTACTGAACATTTTTTTCCTCCTTATTCCTATGAATAAGACCAATGAATTCCCCAGAACGACGTCTTGCAAAGTCTTCCCTCCAAAACCATGAAAACGAGCTGCTATGAAAATTATTGCCCCAAGAAAAAGAAATCACTTAGCTGCCTTTTTGATCTTACTTATGAAATATGCAGTCGGACAGCGTTTCATATAATCCCATACTGTTCGTAACTGATGGGGAACATTATGACAGCCATAAATTACAAAATAGCCAGCCTCAGCAGAGGAGTGAAAAAGAAACGAAAGAAGGGGGAAGGATTGCAAAAACACACATTGGTAACCTAGCAGTGCCCCCACTCTCACTCCAGCCCCCCATGGGATCAAAAAAAAGGTGGATTTGGACAAGTAAATTATTTCCTTCAAGTGGTGAACTCTCAGGGCCGCCAGAGTGAGTTAGATGTGTGTGTTCATATCAAGCAGAGGCATCACAGCGGCACTCACTCACACACTCCTGCAAAAACTGGAGCACGCAAGCCTTTGAAGTCTCAAAAGGGAAAATTTATCTCTATCTGTTTGGACTCTCCTGAAGGTGAACACAACCGCGTCTGCCGTCTTTGACGCTGTGAGGTGGCACGGGTTGGCTGGAGGAAGTGCTTGCTGGAAAAAAAAGAAAAGAATGTATAATTCCCGATGTTTCCTTTTTCTTTGTTTTGTTTTGCTTTTGTTATTACCGTGGCGTGTTGATAGGGAAATGACGACGGATTCGTGCAGGAGTTTCTAACTTTATTCAGAACACACCAGCAGAACAATTAACCTTCAGAACATTCAGGAACACCCATATATATACATTGCTTAAGCACGGCCCCCGGCCCTCAGTCCCGGGTTGAGAGGCCACACCCTTGAGGGTCCGCCACTCCGCCCAACTAGTCCCTCACGGGAGGCCTCAGCAATCTGCCAAAACGACTGCGGCGTTCCCTCAGTTGTGACGTCAGGAGGCGCCGGACGCTGGACCCGCGGAGGTGCTGCTGGAGTCCTGGATGGAGGTCAACCACAGCGACGAACCTGGAATGGAGAAACAACTTCACCTTCGACACAGGGTGCCGGCTTTAATTGATCCAGCGCCACACGCCCCCATGTCCAAAACAAACCCTTAACGCCCACCTCCAGTACGCGGAACGGCCCGGCGTACAGGGGCTGCAGGGGCGAACGGTGAGCGGACAAACACAAAACGAGCCGACATCAGCTCCGCAGGCACAAACGACCTCGGAAAACAACGGTGGACGGAGCCTGGAAGACGCGAGCCGAGGGGCACGACAGGACCCGCGAATAAAAGGGGGGAACCCGCCTGGGACCCGCGGTGGCTGACCGAGACCTAGCTCGGCAGGTGAGGCGTTGAGATCCTCCTTAGGGGGCGACCACAGCCCAAGCATGACCCACGGCAACCGATCCACCCAGTTGTCACCCGAGAGCGCCTTGGACGACCGGTGGAAACGCTCGCATAGGCCGTTGGCCTGAGGATGGTACGGCGTCATGCGGTGCACCGTCGTCCCCGAAGACCCGGTCAGTGCCGACCAGAGCACCGATGTGAACTGGGGACGTCAGTCCGACGGAATGTCGGACGGTGTGCCGAAACGGGCAAACCAAGAAGAAAGAAAAGCCCGAGACTGGTCTGCGGCAAACGCGGAGGACAGCGGGACCGCCTCTTGCCACCAGGTGGTCCTATTGACCATGGTGAGCAGGTGCGTAAAACCTTGCGAAGGAGGTAGGGGTCCCACCAGGTCCACATGGACGTGGTCGAAACGGCTCTACGGCTTCTTCCAGTGGAAGAAACACAGGCTCGGGCCAACACCCCGGCCACCACAGCTGCGTCCTCATCTCCTGCCGCCGTCCTCGGGGCCTCCGACGTCCCGCTCCCAACGGGACACTGCCTGGTCATCAGCAGGATGCGGTCAGCCTCCTCAGCTAGACAACGGGAGTTTGCCAGGATCGCAAGTACGGGGGACAGAAGTTGCCGCAGGAAAACATGTTGAAAAAGGTACACCTGCCGGGGGTCGTGCAATAGCTCCATGGACCGCCTGGTGGTCTGCTGGTCCAGAGCCACAACGACCAAAAAGTACCTCTCCTCATCCGACAGGATTCCATGCAGGTGGAAAATCGCCTCCGCGTGCTGAAACCCAAGCAGCTGGTTCGCTCTGCCAGAACTCCGGCAGCCGGACGGCCGCGATGGGCAGGGCCGGCTTTTGAGACGGGGCGACGTGGCTGCGGTGGAATCGCACACTTCCTCACTGTCAGACACGATCACGTCAGGGTCACCAATGTGTGTTGGTGAGGCAATGACGACAGATTCGTGGAGGAGTTTCTAACTTTATTCAGAACACACCAACAGAACAATTAACCTGCAGAACATTCAGGAACAGGCATATATGTACAGCGTAACCACTCCCCCCGGCCCTCAGTCCCGGCTGAGAGGCCACACCCTTTAGTGTCCGCCACATTACCATCTTTATTGTCCGGTAATTTACAAGTTTCAGCCTGTTACAGCATGTCATAAAATTGTTGGAATATAACTTCAGAGGTTTTACAATGAAATTCAAACTTTGGGTTTTTAAATTTAATTGACAATGTCACTTTTTGTAATATAAAGTGAAAGTCAAAATCTCACATTGAATTTAATAGCATTTGATGTGACGCACAAATTATTCTTTACATTTGCCTGTATCAACTCAGCTAGAGGCAAAAAACTACTGAGAAAAACAAGATCCAAGAGTAGAACAAGCTGAACAAAATTTGCAAATAGAACCCTAAAAAACAAATAAAGTGTGGTTTCCATTCCAAAAAAATCCTTATTAACATTAAATTAAGACAATGGAAATATAACAAAGGAATTATTCTATCTAAATGTTACAAATTGTTGTTTGTTTCTTTTTTTTCTTTTCTGACAAGTTCTTTTTCCCTGATAATGGCCTTCCTCTTCACACTAAATGTGTGTTCTGGAATTTAATGTTCTCTCTGACAATCATTTTGTGCAAAATTAAAGTGTTAAATGATTGAACCGCTTTCACACCTTCCTGAGATGTTCCTCTGTCTGTGATGATTAACCCACCTCATATTACCACCTGACACCCTGAGCTTTCGGCTAAGTCAGAATCGAACCACTGCTACAGTCTGGCATTGATAGAGTAGAAAAGCCCCCCTAGAAAAGGAAAAAGAAAAACAAACTCTTGCTCTGTGTGTGTGTGTGTGTGTGTGTGTGTGTGTGTGTGTGTGTGTGTGAGTGTGTGTGTGTGTGTGTGGGCGCAAAATAATCCCTTGGTTCTAAAGACAAGGGGGGAAGAAAATATCGCCCGAAGCAGATGTTTTTTGTGGCACGGGGGTTAACAGTCTGCAATGGCACCAAAACTGTTGTTTTAAAGAAACAATTCTGGACCATATGACCAAATGAATGTCATTAGTCTGACATTTGCAAACCAAGCTGGGTGATTATTCACACAAACAACCTCGCCTTCAGAAGACTTAAATGGTAGGGGAAAAAAATGAGAAAAATGCAAGCAATTTTTATACCTCCAGAGTGAAGTCTTGTTGGATACATGTGATTTAAATAATGATCGGGGGATACTTTTCGCCTTAATTGAGCCTAACCAGCAGGGGTGTCTCGTGATAAAGCAGCGTGTTTGACCTCAAAATGAAAAAAAAGGGAAAGAGCTGCAGGCTTCTTTAACATTAGCCACACTAGCCAGGTCTGTGGTCACAAGCTGCAGGTCCCGCTTGAGGGGAATCTCATATTGGACATGAGGGACATGCACGATCCGCGTCAGACATCCAGGCAAAAACACTGCGACTGCTTGTTCCCACATTTATCCATCACGGGATTGATACAAGTCTAATATTGAGTTTGGAAAAGCAAAATACCCACAGAGACTTCTTGCAATTTCTAGATCGAACACATTGATTTGTTGATGGATGAGTGACAGTATCAGGGTTACAGGATGTACCTGCAAGTCGTCAAAGAGTGTAGTGAAATTCAACTCAGGTCTTCAATCAGTAAAATAACAGAAAAAAAAATATATACATATACTAAGAGACTAATAATGGTAATTATTATTTAACCTCCCGGTGTCAAAATGCGCTCCGGAGCCCACGAATACATTGTTGTTGACCGGCACTGTGTGTGTGTGTGTGTGTTCGAGTGTGACTGTGTGTGTGTGTGTGTTCGAGTGTGAGTATGTGTTGCTAATAATATTAAAAGAGAAATATCCCGTTTTAAGGATTATTACATTTGAACTGGGGTCACATTCAACACCGACGATGCGCATTGACTCCTGTTCCCTAAAACCCTGGCTTGACACTGGAGCTTAACTAGCTAACTAAAAGTGTAGACGTGGAGTTCCATTCTTTCTTTTATTCTAAATAAATGGTCTATTTCAGCACGCAAGCCCTTAAAATGTATTCAGCAGCAGAAGGGTACATTTTAAGCATCGCTTTAGGGTCACTTTTAAAACTGCGAAAGCGCGAATAGCCCGTTGTACCTAGCTTGGGTTCCTCTCCTCCGGACCCCAACTCTGGGTAACTAACCTCTTGGAGCGCTTCAGCAACACCTCGGGGACAAAATGGGACTTGTTCTGGCTCGGAACCGCCGACCACTGACTTGGATCCGACATTCTGGAGGATTGAACTCGAACCCCTGGAAGTTTCTGGCGATTTTCAGTCACCCCGAGGCTCTCCAGCCGCGCTCTCCCTCCACCATCGTCTTGGCTCCTCGGCGGTTTCTTTTGTATTCAGCCCGGTCCCTTATCTCCCGCTTTTAAACCGAGCCTGTCGGCTCCGGATCGGTCGTTACATTCCCGGTTCCGCAGCGTCAATGCGAACCGGTCCTTCGAACCGTACCCCGCATGTTGCTCTCCGGCGGCCGGCACTGACCATCCAGCGGTGGCCCACCTTCGCAAACAAACGCTCCCCCCCTCCGACTGAGTGTGTGTAGGTTTGAGGAACCTGGAGACTGATGCTGCGTTCAAGTGCTGCTCGGTATCTCGGCTATCGGTGTAGAAACCAGCCACAAGGGGGTTGCTTCGCTTTTTTTCGCTTTGCTTTATTGTTTTGGTTTCTTTTAATCAAGTGAACGTATTTTATTATATTTTATCTTATTTTATCCTGTCTTATTTGGGTTTTTTTTTCTATCATCATGTTCCCGATAAAGCGGCCAAACTCAAATCAAAAACGAACAGTCTTCCTTCTTACAACTATTCGGGCGAGCATAAAGTGGTTAAAAGTGTGCCATCAAGCGACAAAACTGTCGCAAATTTGAGAATTGACTCAATAATTAACACAACGAGCGCTTTGTTGAAAAAGGCGCTCCAAAAAATCGGCATGTCTTTTCAGAAGCACGAAGCAAAACCCATGTTGCGCTTGGGAAATTTTAGTCCACTGCTCAATGAGTCGATTGATGAACTAACTTATTTGCAAAACTGAAGTATGGCGAACAACATTATAATCGTCCTCACGTGAGAAAAACAACAGTACAAAAGCAGATCACACTCTAGATTCAGTTCAAAATCGCTGTTGAAAATTCAAGCTTGAAACTTTTGGTTTGACAAGAAAGTATGTGAAGCTCATATATGGGCGGGTAGCCGATCAGAGCTGTCGATGAGCCGAAAGGCCGAGTTCACCCTTGCTATTCAAAGGGCCACATAACCATTCACTCCTTCATTCAAACTCCACACAGAAAGACCCCCTCTGTATTTTTGTGAATATGTAAAAACATGTCACTTCTGTCACACCCTGTCACCTTTTTCCACCTTTTTCCCCAGCAGACATTGGATGGAGCATCTCTTGCTGCTGCTGGACAGATTTTGTAACATTCAACACCTAAATGTAGTGAAAGCAGCCAAAGGACTTATTATAATTTCGTAAAAAGTGAACATATGGTGACATCATCCGTGATATTTTTATCTAGTCGATTACACTCGTCTTATCCCTGGTTGTACTCTAAATCGTATTTGAGTTTTATAGCAATCCCACGAAGGCCAAGCATTCAGGTAATGTCTCCACTTGAAAAGCGCGTTCATCACCTTGCAGCTTTTAAAGCGCTTTTCCCCGGAATCTATCCTATTCGCACACACACACACACACACACACACACACAAACAAACACACACACGCACACACACACATGCACAGGCGGTGGCAGAGCTGCAATGCAAAGCTAACACTTTGATAGCATAAGACTTTCTGACCTGCCTTCACCCCTTGAATCATAATTTCATATATTGGATGTATAGGATAAACCATGAGGTAAACTGTGAATTAATAGCTCACTAATATAACACTGCTTTGTATTATTATTTGACAAATAATTTTATCACCATTACACCACAGACTTGCTTGTTGTTGTCTTTTTGGTTGTTTTTTTTTTGCAATATATTTCCTGCATAAGACACTTCTGAATCCAATCTCATTCCCGGAATCGCTTGAAGATAAGGAGCCGAGAGAAAGAATGCAAATTTGTGACAATTAATCAAAGCACGGGGGAAGAGGAAAAGCACAAACAATAGTACAATCTGATACATGCTGGAGGAGGAAACATTTTAACTTTACAACGAGATTCATTCTGACGTACCATGTGGTACGGCAGTGGATAAAAATGATTGCACATCCAGAAGCACGCTGGATTCAGCCACCTCTGTTTGCAGCGTTGCCTCCTGAGCACACATCACCGTTGCCAAGCAACCCACATAGACTTAGACACAACTAATAAGGATAGTTATTCCATGGTGAAAAAGCAGCAACAGCTCAGGCTTGCACGATGATTCTAGTTTTCATGTCATTTAAATTCCTGTTGAATTCCTTGAAAGCTATACACGTTTGAGAGGTTCAGTAATAGCCTTGTTTTTTAAGCTGTCGTTTTTACATTATCAACAATTATATTATTCTTAAGCAACATACCGTGGTGTCTTTTTTGACCGCACATTTAACGTGGGATCATGAAACCAGATGATGTTTACTCGCACAAAGCAGGTCTTCAAACAGCCAATAAGGTCAAAGGTTAAATTCTAATGAGTCCATATATTTAATTTTTTTAAGCTGCAATAAAAAACACATTTTCCCATCTCTTTTTAAAAGGCCCTTTCGCATGAAAAGGTCAAAGAGGCGGCAGTAACCCCGAATAACCTCGCTATCTTACCTCCAAGGATGCAGGGTTTGCAAAGGGCTGCAGGGACTGCAGGGGCTGCATGGGCTCAGGAGGGTGGGGCTCTGGCATGTGGGCGATAAACTGCAAGGAAAGAAATGGTCACAATGGATTAGCGAGCTGACTTCGCGCTCTGACATGCCGGTCGCTATCACGAGTCAACAGAAGAACTGTGGTTACATGTTTACCGCCCGATCACTTGAAACCATTGATTGGCACCCAGTGAGTGTTTGAGGGATGATGCAGCAACCTTTTAACTCCACGTGGGTTTATTGTAGGGTGGTTGGATGCCGTCCATTTACAAATGATTTTCGGTTGTTGCACAACAGGAAACAGGGGGCATCTGGGGCAACATTCTACAGTTTGACAGACTTGCGGAAGATTTACGGCCTGCTCGGGAGGAGATGGTCACACACTCATGGCCATGACACAAAGAAGAATTACGAGATTAAATATTTTTGAACCTGACATGCTGTTGAAACCCAGAAATGGAAAGTGACAGGATGTATTGCTGCCTGAGTCACAGTAAGTAAAGGTCTGTGACCTTTATATATTGACGAAACAATCATATCACGAAAATCAGTCATTCAGGTAGTAGTGAAAATTCCGGCATGAACTTTCACCCACGTACCGAGAGAGAATGTCGGGTAATAATCCTCAGTCTACGAGCTGATTTTGTTATGCAGGAAACCACGTTGGACTCGTTTGAGACAAAATAAACGGCGCGGAGGCAACGGCATCTTTCGGGACCTAAACACTGGCTTCGATGACGATAAAGTGCACATACAGCGGCCCCTTAAGATACCAATCACTTAATATGAGAATTTTTAAGATACGAAGCGCATTTCGAGCAAACTTATCCTCAAAATGTGAAAAAAAATTCTTGATATGAATCCAAAAGCGAGAAAAAATCTAAATTCGAAACTCGCTCCGAGCGAGCTCCCGCAACTCAAATACGCTTCATGGCGCCGCCGCATCTTCCGAAACTGGCGCCGCTCGCTGTTCTCACCTTGAAGAATGCCTCGTATGTGCCCGGCATTCCTCGGCCGCTTCGTCCGGGTACTTCGTACAGTACCCATATCTCGTTTCCTATCACTTGTGCGGCATAATTTGATATCTTTGTGCTTATTTTGTGTATTTTTTTGAATAATCACCATTGAAAAATCAACATATGAACCCACTTCAGGAACGAATTAAATTAATTTCTTTAATAGACCACTGGATTAAGTTACTGTTTTAAGTTACTCATGAATAAGCAGGTAATTCTCCCCTTTTAACTGGTGAAATTACATATAACGACAGGAAGTTCAGATCAGCCAGGACTCCGCTTGACATCTAGCAAACACAATGTGTGCAATGTCTGCAATTCAGCCAACCCCGAAGGTGCGCATCGACCTCGAGCCGACCCCGCGGCCTGAGCCATTTTCACATCGATTTCCCAGACGGCACGCGAGGGGCCACGGCACCCCTGTTGTCACGGTGGCTTCTCGGGGACAAACGCAGCGCCGGCGACCAAATCAGCCGGCGAACGACACGTGTAAACATCCATTTTGGGGCAGCGGGGGGGGGGGGGGGGGGGGGTGGGGAAATG
>CAAKHD010005321.1:103251-114855 GCA_901007705.1 Fistularia tabacaria
GGGGGGGGGGGGGGGGGGGGGGGGGAAGGGGGGGGGGGAGGGGGGGGGGGGGGGGGGGGGGGGGGGGGAAAAAGGGGGGGGGGGGGGGGGGGGGGGGGGGGGGGGGGGGGGGGGGGGGGGGGGGGGGGGGGGGGGGGGTCAAGGTATTTTACAAACCTGATGATTCCGGATTAACACAGGCTAATGCAATACGACCCCACGTATGTTTGTAACAGTAATAATAATAAAAATCTCAATGGTGATCATTATTATTATTATTATGATAATCATTACAACAACAACAACAGTATTAGTTATTATTATTATAATTGTTATTGTGATGATTCTTATTATTATCATCAATATATTATTTTTTATGTTGGTCAATACTATTAATAGATAATGATGATAATGATTATAAAAATAATTGTTATAAATATTTTTTTATTTGTAATCATTAATGCTGTTAGTAGATAACAATGATGATAATTAGAAATATTATCTTTATCATAATCAATGTTATTATTGTTTTTGTGATGATGTGGGTGATAAAAATGGTGAGGAAAAATTTGTTAAATTATTATTATTGTTGCTATGTTATTATTACCATCATAAAACAACAATAATAAAAATGCTGATAATAACTATTAATACTAGAAATATCTTATCTTCATCACCATAATAGCAACAATAATAAGAATAATCAAAATAATTTTCTGATCGTTAACATTATGATCGTAAATCCCATCATCATAACACCAGCACTACCACAATCCACCACCACTAGCAATAATGATAATAATTATTATCATAACAATAATAACAGTAATAATCATAACTATCATTTTTATAGTATTATCCTCATCGCCACCGCCACCACAACAACAATAATAATGATAATAATGATGCTAATCATAATTTAGTCAGTCATCCATCCAGTCTCTGACGGACTGGATGGATTTGCCCACGGGGAGCCCTGCTCGGTCTATGTCCACGGGGAGCTGCGGGTCGTGACGAGGCTGGGGAATACCTCTTCCGTGACAGCCGCCACGCACGGATCCCCCCCCCCCTTCCCGCCCCTTCACGCGGTTGACGAAAATCTTTCCTCTTTGACAGTGATGGAGGAAGCCGGTAATTGCACAAACAACCCAGCAGCCCACCCTGCCGACCACCACCCCCGTCGAGGCAGGGTGTGCATGTATGTGTGTGTGTGTGTGTGTGTGTGTGTGTGTGTGTGTGTGTGTGTGTGTGTGTGTGTGTGTGTGCGTGCATGCAGCTGCAGTGCGCGTGTAAACAAACCACCGGCAGCACGCCGTGGCACGTTATTTTTTTCTTCTTTTTTTTTCTTGCGCATGCTTGAAAATAGAATGGACACGTGCGTCCGTGCGTGCGTGTGCGTGTGCGTGTGAGCGTCTCTGCAGCCCTTGAAGGAAGACAGTGCAGGTTAGAAGCGTGTTTTATTGATTCGGGTGCTCATGGAGTCAGTATTTCCAGTGGTAATCAGTGTCTTCCTGGTTGCTAGGGAGCTGGAGATAGTTTGACTGGTTGCGTGCACACACACACACACACACACACACACGCACACACGCACACACCATCAAATTGCTATTTGCAGCATGAAGCTTGACTGTCAATACATATTTTAATGGAAGCGTAAAACTACCCCTTCGTGTTTGGGATCACGAGCTTTCCAGCTTGAGAATTGATTAAACCAAACAGGTTGATGGTTTAATCAAGGTAGCAGGCGGACAAGATTAGTCACTGCTGAAGTTAACTAACCCATCCTGAAAAAGGAACCGCTCACATGCGCAATCCACGTGGAACCCCTGGCCAAGCACCGTGATGCAATGCCGGCATTTCATCTGGGAAGCTGATACATGTCCTGCTACGAAAGGAACGCTCCTTTAAAACCCCTCTCGGAGGGGAGCCTGGAAAACGTCAAACGCCAGATGGAAGACGCGGGCCCCTAGACTCGCAGTGTCGTGATGTAAACCCGAAAGGTCACCCCCCCCCCGTGAGCGTGACAGATTTAACGCCCGGCCCGTCACACCAACCCGGTGGTCCTTCGGGTCTGAGGGCCGCCACGACTGCTCGACCGGCCGACGGGAGCAGATGGCTCGGAGTCGGTGTGGTCCGCCATCATCGCTGCGTGACCACCCACTGACACGGCCCTCATTTCTAAGATCGATTCATCTGAATAAAATGCGGAACCCGGAGGAAATCAGCCAGACTCTCGTATAACTTTTCCCCTTCTTCGTCTCAGTGAATGCCGTCGAAGGGGTTCCCAATCTAAACACGAAGGCAACTGCCTTGTCGGTGCGGCATTTAGAAGCAGAGTGGGTATCACAGTTGCCATGGCAACAAAGGCTTTCCTGCTCTTCTCTCATCAAACTGCGTGCTTCCCCCGGTCTCCGCTGTTGCACAGTGAGAAATGTACCTCCGGAGTCTCGTTTTGAATTAGAGCGGCGCTGCATTGGAAACAGCTGAAAAAGAGGCATCTGGCCAATATATCGACCGATATGCCGTCCGTCGATACATATTTGGTAAAGTCTGTTGCTGCTGGAGACCGAGATGAGAGAATCCGTTCACTTCTGAAAGTCCGGAAGACACTGAAAGCTTCAAATCCAAATCCCAGGTCTGAATTTAGAATTTAACGGGACAAAGTTACAGAAAAATACATGTGGATACATCGGAATATTGACGGCAGTAAGACCAGCAGCATTCAAAAACACCCATCTGATTCAACGGCGCATCACGTTTTGCAACTACACAAAGGGGAATTCCAAACCAAAGAGTTATCTTTTGTTCCCAGAATAAAAAATACGGTATAGTTTTGGACAGGATCTAGCGACAGGAAATCCAAACGTCCACCTAGGAACTGATAGACGTGATCCTGGATGAGCACGAGCTGAGAAAATGTAAACAGGAGCCTGTGAAAATTAGGCGTTGGCGTGTCTGCTCTGTCTTGACCAAGTACTGGGCAATAAACCATTCAGTCCACTGGATGGCGTAAGCATGCAGTTATGGGTCTGAGCCGTTTCCAAGGCGAGCGGGTCTTGGTACTCGGGGTTGAAGTTTCTCTGAAGTGGTCCCTCTCGTGGGAAGGGTGTTTGCGGAGTGTCATGAGTACAAACACCAGGAAGGGAGATCTTTGGGGGGGGTCACCTGAGCAGGGGCTTGGATTTGATAGGTGTTGGTTCCTTGTCTTCTGTCTTCGAAGAGTCGTCTTAGTCGCATGTGTTGTTATGCCTGGAGATAGAGAAGGTGCAGGATTTCAAGTCCTTAGGATCAACAGTTCAGAACAATGGAGAGTGTGGAAAAGCGGTGAAGACACAGGTTGGAATGGGTGGAGAAAAGTCAGGTGTGATAAGAGAATTAAGCCAGAATGAAAGCAAAGGTGTACAAGACCGACGTGGGACCAGAAATGCTGTGTGGCTTGGAGACATTTAGCATTGAAGAAAAGACAGGAAGCAGAGATGGAGATGTTGAGGTTCTTTTTAGGAGTGACCAGGATGGATAGGCCCAGGAATTAGTCCAGAGGGACAGCGCATGCTAGATGTTTTGGAGAGAAGGTCAGAGAGGCGTCAGCGGAGGGAAAGTGAATATATTGGTAGAAGGTTGCTGAAGTTGGAACTGCAAGGCAGGAGGTCTAAAGGACGACCAGGGAGGAGGTTTATGGATGGAGTGAAGGTAGTTGGTGTGAGAGAGAAAGTTGATTTTCTGTGGTGACCCCTGAAGGGAGCAGCCCAAAGGAAACATCTAACATGTGCTGTCCCTCTGATAGACTCACTCCTGATCCTATCCATCCTCGTCACTCCCAGAGACAACCTGAACATCATCTCTGCTACCTCCAGCTCGGCTTCCTGTCTTTTCTTCAATGCCTCTGTCTCGACCAGCATCGCTGGTCTCACCACTCAAACACCTAGAACCTCTCCCTCTGTAAACACTCCTGCACTTCCTCATTCCACAACCATCACTTCAATCTCACTCCAGACTCTCCTTGTCCTGTGGCTCACACCCCACCTGTGGGGTATAGTCACTGACATTGAGCATCACACCTTCAATTTCCAGCTTCAGACTCTGACACTCTTTTCCCCTCCAGAACATTCCCAACGAACTCCTTCAAGATAACTCCTACTCCATTTCTCTTCCTATCACGAGTACAACTTGTCACGATTTGAGCAAGTTCCTGACCCAAATGCAAGAACACTGAGGTGGTAAGGCATTTCGGGATTTATTAAAAGGGACAAATGAGAGGCCAGGTAGAGGGACATCCACCGACAGGGCAGGGAGCACAAAGCGGCAAAGCTGGTACACGGAGACTAGGCAGGATAGTACTGGCCTTGACCGACAGGGAGCTCAAAGAGACAAGGTTGGTACCAAAAGGCCAGGCAGGGCGGTGCAAGCAGAAGGGCGGGAGTCTCAGGGACTTGCAGGGGAAACTACCACAAGTCACTTTGGTTCATTTAATCTATTTATTCTTGCTTGTGTGTGCTATCTATGTGTAAATGTGCATGTATATATGTGTATGTGTACATTGTGTATATCGTGTATATGTGTATATATATTATATGTAGGTATGGATATGTGTGTGTGTATATATGTGTAAGTGTATATTGTGTATATGTGTACGTATATTATATGTAGGTATGGGTATGTGTGTGTATATATGTACGTAAACGTGTGTGTGGGAATGTATGGGGATCTTCCCTGTTTTTTCTTTTTCTCTAATATTAGCTGCAACACCTGAATTTCCCCTATGGGGATCAATAAAGTATGATCTTGTCTTATCTTATCTTATCTTAAACCGGTGAGACGTAAACCTCTGGAACAATACGGATCACGGGGGAAGTCGGGGAGACGTAGAATTCTAGACTTCAGAACGAGGAACTTGTGAGGAAGGGTGAGACGTAGAATTCTAGACTTCAGAACGAGGAACTTGCAATGAAGGGCAAGACATAGACTTCTAGACTTGAGAACAAGGAGGAGATAATGGATCTTACTGTGGAGATGAAGTTCCACCAGGAAGGGATGTACCCCAGCTTAAATCTATCCTGCTGCTGCAGGGCTGCTGTTCAGTTACGCTGCCTGGTGAAGAACTGCAAGGTGAAAGGAACTGCACGGATTCATAACTCCTGATCCCGGAACAACTTTAAAACCTGCTCCTAAGCTTCCAGCCTTGCTACCTCTCCACCTGTTCTGTCCACCTGTATATCCACCAACTCTGTAGCTTTTCCTGTCATCGTCCCCACTCTCAGTCCCAGACTCTCCCCTTCCCTCTTCTCTCTCCGCTTCCGAGCACGCATTCCTCCTCGGTCATCCAGGTCATGGTGAATTCTTGACTTGACTATCTTCACTTGAGGATGTTTCATCCCTCATATCCTTTTCATATTTCAATCCAGGTAAATCCCCAAAGGTTGCTCGTTTTCCTCCACCTAACGACACCCCCATTAACAACCCCCTTTGACCTAGTTTGTGACAATCAACTCTTCCATTTGCCTGACAGGCCCTCATAGCCTAGACCCGCCCACATCCCTGGCAGTTATAATTGGAAACTCCCCATATGTCGAAAGAACAGAAGAGGCCTCTCGGGTGAGGGGCGAAATGTCTTCAAGTGCGGAAGTCTCCTTCTTTGACCCACTTTCCACCTGCACCCTCAGGTTGTTGTCAGTAATTGAGCGCAAATTAGCAGTCGATTAAAATGTTACATTTAACAGCAATGATTAAACTATGAGATATTGAAGTGTAAAGTGCATGCAGATGCAGTCTGATTTTTGCGTGAAAAGCAGCAGTAGCGCAAAAAAGAAAAAATAAATAAATAACTAAATTAAAAATGTAAAAAAAAATTAGAAAATTAAATTCAAGACATCTACGTTCAAGCGCAAAGTTAAATTAGCCAGGACAAGAAAACCTGTAGAAAACCTTTCAGTGTATTTTATGTAGTTTATCCACAGAGCTGAAATCAGATCATAGGGTTGGTTTTGTTATTTTGGTAAAAAAAACCAAAAGGAATCGCTTAAGAATTTTTTTTAAAGACCTGAAAGAGTAAAGGGAAGTAATGTTTCCACTGCAGTCTCGTTTCCTGTCACAGAACACAAAACAAAGCAACGAAATTCCAGTGAGTACAACTGGCTGAGGAAAACCCCTTTTATTTTCGCCAGATGCAGAGGCTAGTCATCACCTTTATTCACGTCGGCATTCACTAGCCTTTTTCCAATATGAGCCCCACGGACAAAAACATCAGGCTCTAATCGAGCAAAGGTGGTTGGACCAGATTCCGTCCAAAGAGCTTTTTTCCACCTGAAGTCCCGTGGAAGCAAACACGTGTTTGCATTCCCTCAAAGTCAAAGCAATTCCCATCGGATTCAACCAGTCATTGACCAAAACATGAAATTCATCCGTATAATGACAGAAAAATACACAGATTTCTGAAGGAAGTGCGCGCCATCTGATGTCAGAGTCATCCAATGTCCCAGCAATTCCCTCACCGGACATGAATCCGACTTACTTTCGGCAGTGCAGACCAGGCTCCGACACCAGTCATACCAGGACCGAATGGCCCGTTTCACACGCATTACCCCCCAAGGTACTCCCCGGACAGTCCAATGCTTTCTCCAAGTCTACAAAGCACATGTAGACGGGTTGGGCATTCCCCAGGAAGTCCCTGAAGGACTCTGCCGAGGGAGCAGAGCCGGTCCACTGTTCCGCTGTTGTGGAATTTTTTTGGAGGCTCCTCTAAGAAAGTTGGTGAATTACAGAGAATGGTGCGAATGGTCTTTGGATGTTTATTTTGAGGACTCAAAAGGTACAAGTCTCATAGAGTACAGAGTCGACTGCAGGGGAGTACAAAAAACACAAGAAACACAAGCTGGCTTTCTTATACATAGAGAGGAGGGGCCGTCAACATCCTTCAGGAGGTGGGCCTGTGTGACTACTTGGTTTTACGCAAGAGATCGAGAAGAAAATCAACAACATTTGATTAAGCGACGACCATCTCGTTGAGTACATGCTTTGACTTATCGGTTTCTCCCATGCGAGTTTCACATGCTCAGTACTTTTCAACTGACAACAGGATATTTTCTACAGCACAGACATGGGTTCAGATGACAAGCATGGTTTCACACAGAACAGTTAAGTTACAGAGTTACATCATATATATTCACAACACCGCGACCAGGATGAAAATCATACTGCTCCTCCTGAATCCGAGGCTCAGCTATCTGACAAACTATCCCCGCTGCACCCCGGAATAGACCTTTCCAGGAGGGCCGAGGAGTGCGATCCCGCATCACGCCATGGGTGACTGAGGCGATAGGTAGAAGGCTGCCATCTCCAGGTTGAACCTCCTCTTACTGCCCATCAACATTACACCATGTCCGCAAAGATTTATTCTAATGGACTGTTTGACCATCAGAAGGAAAACCATACTTAAAGAAGGAATATTAAAAAGTGAGAAGGCCGGTGCCTTTGGTTGTGAAGGTATGCACACTTTGAGGAGTAACTCTAGCCTTCATAGCCTGGTCTGTCCTTCTTCTGGATTCTCAAGTATTTATACCGTATTTTTTGGACTATACCAATGAAAAATTAAAATTTCAGCATCGACTTATAAAGACGACTGAGAAAGACTGAACACAAATGCCCCCAAAGAGGAAAATCATATCTGCATGATTACAAGCTGCAAGTAGTGAAATCTGCAGCCGAAAACGTTAATCCAGCAGTTTGGAGTGAGCGAGAAACTTTAGTGAGGGACTGGCGAAAAGCGGAGGATACTCGAACCGCAATGAAGAAAACAAAAAAAGCTAATCGCGGGCTAAAAGCTTCGGCGAAGCTAGGGACCGATGCTGAGTCTCACGACACCCATGCAAGAGGAAGATCGTCTACCTCCGGAGTTGGCGGAGTTGCTCAGAAGTGACACCGAGGATGAAGAATTCAATGGATTTAGAGATTTGGAGGGAGATGGAGAGTTTTGTAAACTTGTTATGCTATGTCGTTTATACTATAGTTATCTGAATAACTGTTAATATGTTATGTTAACATAGCAGGCACCTATTCAGCCTGTTGTTCTCTATTCTATTGTTATTAATATAACTTGCCTATTAAGATGAAATGTCCGTTCTTGGTCTCTGATCATATGAATTAAATTTCCCCCCAAAAATGCAACTTATAGTTCGGTGCGACTTTTTGGTTTTTTTGTCTTATTCATTATGCATTTTTTGGCTGGTGCGACTTATCGTCCAAAAATACGGTTTATGTATTTTTGTCAAGTGAAAAAAAGCCGGACGATCAGTTAAAGTTTTGTCAAATTTTGGGTGATGACTCCCATGCAGTGTTAAATGAGGCATGAACCTGCGTCTCTTCAAACCAAAAACACAGAGGTTGTCCAGCACGGCAGTAAGTAGCGATGAGCGCTCACATCTGACTAAACAGCTGCGGTGGTTTGAAGGAGGGGGTCTTCACCTCGGGGTGAGAGATGACACCTTTGAAGAGAGTTACATCAGGAGCTTCTCCCACAACCACAGAAACCATCAAAAGACCACCGCAACCACTGGAATGTCAAGTAGTTTTGAGCTCGGAGCCCCCAACGTCGCGTGCCCGCTTGTAATGTTTATCACACCAACGCAATCAACTATGGTGCTTTTGTTTTCCAGAAATCAAAATAACAGCCGACAGAGCCAGCTCCACCCAAGCTGGTGCCCTGGGCGAGATCTTTTATGGCGCCCCTCCCTTCATTTGCAATTTTCAAACGCTTTCGAAAAAAAAAGGCATTGTTTTTACCATTGTCTTTGACTTTGAAGATAAAATGTTAAAAAGTTAAAGATAGAAACAAAAAAAATCATCCAGCTTTGCTTTACATCCGATGTGAGCTTTTCCATTTAAGGAGTTAATAACTAGTTTTAATATAAATAAATCGAAGGCCGATTCTTTTCCCGATTTTTGTGGCGCCCCCCCGGAGAGCACGGCGCCCTTAGCAAACGCCTGTATGACGCCAGACGACTCTTAAAGACTCAAAAGACTTGGTTTTCATGTTTTGTTTTGGGTCGGTCAGTTGAGTGTGCTGGTCAAGGCAGGCTTTGGGCTCATGAGGAAAACTATAAGTTTGCTTAAAAAAATTTAAAAAATGTGCGTTGGTGAAGTCAAGGCATATTAAGGTTGTTGTGGACCTCCCTGTTGAAAGCTCGTGCATTTAAAAAAATAATATCTTCATGTGAGATTGAGTAGGTGGGGTCTTATTTCGCGCATTCTTAAACTTTCTCACCGTGCATTTGAAAAGTTTCTCATTGGCGTGAGCCGATGCATCCTTCACACTTTATGCTCACGTGTCGGTGAACACCTTCGATGTTTGCGAAAGGTCACATCTATAACGCTGCCAGAGCTAAACATCTGGTGTGTTAAGTTCCTGTCATACATCAACAGAGGCAACGCTGCTCATGAGAGGCAAGCAGTCTACAGCCTCACCAGTCACAGAAGTACCTCTGAACGTCGACGCGGCAAGATAGCCGGACGAAACGGCACTGCTTCTTCATCACTCATGGCTGACAACGTCGTCTCTCCGGCTCTCAGGTTCATTCTGCTCCTGGCGGTTTACGCGGAATTCAACGGTAAGCAGCGATCTTTTCGTTTCACTGCTCCCGTGTTAAAAAATTAAAAAAAAAAGGTCAGTGTCAACATTTTTTTTTTGTACTTCCTGATCAGCATTCTTTATTTATTTCACATTCGGAACAAAAGCTTAATCAAAGTAACAAATGCAAATGTTTACATCTGCCTCATTAGCCTGCTGGATGGGTTTGTAGGAACAATAAGCCTCAATATTCATATCTTTATCGACATTGATGTTGTTATTGTGCTTCAGGCTTGTTTGCAGATGCCTTCTTGGGAACTTTGAAAACAACCAGGGTGAAAAAAATAGCCCTGTCGATTCAAAAGAGTGAGCATCTTTCCAGATGTTTGTGAGGATGATGCCCTGATGCTACGGGTAACACAAAGCTAATTTGCGAATTCTGCAATTTGTTATAAATCCTGATTGACGCTAACAAGGGGTTGCGGGGAAATCTGGACGTCACAAGTGTTGCTTCCAAAGAGGGAGGACATTAGCTTTCAGCGGTGAGCCTAAAATGTCTGCATAAACGGCTGAGACGGGCTTTATCAAGGATCCCACGAGGCCTGACCCGGCGGCTGCGCTTCTTGAAATAGAGTAAAACAGAGCAGCAAAACTATTTCTCAGGTTCGGCCAACTGGACGGGCGTTGTCGAGGACACCACGAGGCTCGACACGGCTGCTGTGCTTCTTTCATTGGCCGGGAAGAAAATTTGGAATCGAGTGAAACATAGCAGCCAAACTACTTCTCAAGTTCGGCCAACTGAGTAAAGTCCTGGGGTTTCGCAGGGAAAGGTCATTTCAAGGATTGCAAGGTTTCAAAGGATTCAAAAGATTCAAATGATTCTAGATGATTCAAAGGATTCAATGTGTTTTTTCCGTCACAGGAAACCTGTTTCCCCGTACAATGAAATTCTTTCTTTGCTGAAGTGAACGCCAGATAGTGTAACAATCGGATTATTATTCTCAGCCATAATAACGCCAATTTAATCAGCTTCCATTCAGCGGGTTTAGTCAGCCTCAGTTGTTTTAAGGTGCCACTTTTGATGCCTCTGGATCATCCTCAGTCCCTCTTTCTGATTTACCCAGGAGAAGCGCAGTACCTGCAGAGCACATCATTCAAAAAATATATCGATTGCTACAGCTATGATCACTCTTTGGGTGGTCGACACAGATGGACACGCCAACTACGCTCCGATTCAAATTTTTTCAATAATCCCCCTCTTTTATCTGCTTTTTTTTTTGTTTCGTCCCTGTACAGGATTTGGACGGGCGGAAGTCCAGGGAATCCTCGGCGCAAACGTCACTCTCCAATTCATGTTCAACACCAGCTTGAGAAGAGACAGTCACATTGGCATCTACAGAGAAAGCCAGAAGATCGCGGAGTATTCGCGAGGAAAGCCTTTGGAAGGAGCGCTCATTAGCAGAGGAAACGACTCCGTGTCTTACCAGATCATTGATCTCAGATTAAGTCACAGTGGCATTTACAGGGCCAGCTTGTTCCTAGACGAAGGACAATTCCAGCACAGTGACAAGGTTCACCTGGTCATCCAGCAGAAAGGAAACAGCACAGGTACAACCTAACACCGGTATATATCTCCAATAAAAATCAGTGGCTGATTTTCGTACAATTGACAAATTTGAATATTACCGCTTAAAACAAGGCAAGGGAGGATAATAAGACAATCCCTGAGCATTTACATCTACGCCCTTCATTTGACATTTGAGCATCCCTTGCCCCTAAAATCTATGTATGTTAATGTATATTGTTATATTTTGGTATGCAGTGATATTGTTTTATTATATAGTGAGGTTTTTGCACTTAACCTTCGATGCGTTCGAGTGCGTGTTTCGGACAGAATTGAGACTCGCGCCTCCACCGAACGCCGTCTATATGTGTGTGTGTGTGTGTGTGTGTGTGTGTGTGTGTGTGTGTGTGTGTGTGTGTGTGTGCGCGTGTTTCACATTTGTTTTAACACAACAGGGCAATATTAAGTTGAGAGAGGACAAAAGAACACGAGCCATATTGAG
>CAAKHD010005321.1:114875-134096 GCA_901007705.1 Fistularia tabacaria
TGGACAGAATTGGGTCTCGCGCCTCCTCCGAGCGCCGTCTATATGTGTGTGTGTGTGTGTGTGTGTGTGTGTGTGTGTGTGTGTGTGTGTGTGTGTGTGTGTGCTTGTGTTTCATCGTTGTTACTACACCACGGCACCATTAAGTGTTGACAGGAGGCAGGATTACGATCGGCATTACGAGAAAATGCGTTTCACAGAAGCGGCAGCACGTGCAATGTCTCACATTTTCCTTTTCACTCCCACAGCTCCACCCATGCAAACAGAGAGCAAAGACCAGCCCGCAGGAAATTTCCCTCTCTTCCCTGCTCTTGCGCTTTCATCCGTCGTTTTGCTGGCCATGGCGGTTTTGCCTTGGCTAATCTGGCATTTTGTTCGAGCCAGAGGTAAAAACAAAGAAAACCCTCTTCCGCATTAATGTTGCATGTTTTCGGGGAGCCCATCAAATGACCACAAGAGAAGTTCGCTTTGGATGCTTTCCTCCGTAGAAGCGATACCCATTCCGCGTTTTTTTTTTTTTTTTTTTTTTTTAAGATAAAAACGGAATCCGACGATTGGTTCAAACAGGTGATCACTTCAGAGTTGAGTCACTGGCACGACGGCGGACAGCCGACAGAGTAGACGAGCTGCGCCTTTGTGGTTAAATGCTTAAGAATGCAAGCGAGACTGCAATTTATTCCACATCCTTTTGGTGCCTGTGATGATTCGCTGCCTCCAAAAAGAACAGTCATGCAAATGTGAATGAGCGATGGTTTGAGAAAACATCGTCATTTTCCCTTTCACATGCTTCGGGTTAGATATCCGGGGCATCTCGATAGGCCGTCGCCTCAGGTACCAACCGCATTCGATCAGTTCCTTCGGCAAATGCAACGTCTGGTGCCGCTTACTAACAGAAAAACTTTCTGCAACGGAAGTATTACAACTGAGTAATATGATTACAGGTGGGGCACATAATGCACTCTCCGCAGGAGCGAGAAACTGCATGGACTTTTGAGTGAGACGAGAAAACAGACCAGTTTCAATCACTGTTTTGAAATAGACCTCCGCGGACCAGAGAGGTTTATGGATGCAGGGAAAGAGGACCGGAAGTTAGTTCATTGGAGAGGGTTAGATGGAGACAGGTGATTGGCTGTGGTGACCCCTGAAGGGAGCAGCCCAAAGTAAGGAAGATCTGTTTGTTCTTCATAATGATTATCAACTTATTGAAAAATAGTGCTTTTCTCCAATGATGAACAACAAAACGATTATCCCATCATTGGTGTAAATGAATCATCTAAGTGCAAAATTGAATTAGGCAGGACGAGAAAACTTTTTTTTGCAGTTTTGCAGCATAAAACTGGAGTCAGAGTAGAGTGGATCTAATAGCCTTAAAAAAAAAAGAAGAAGAACAGAAAGAGTTACGGGAAGTTATGATTTCAGATTTCTGTGTCACTTCCTGTTCAAAGAAAAGGCAGCGAAATCCATGTAGGCTGAGGAAAACTCTTTTATTTTCACCAAATGCAGGAGCGAGTCATCAGCTTTCGTCACACCCGCGTTCAGTAGGCTCTTTTTAATATGAGCTGATGCATTTGAGGGAGGCTATAGTTTGGGAGTAGGTGGGACCTGCGGGAGCTTTTCAGGGTCTTTGGATGGAACGGACCAAATGGATTGAGTTCATTTGTGATGGAGGGCTTTGTTCAAAAACAGGCTTGGATTCAACCACTCGTTGGTCAAAAGACACACAGATGAAGCGCAAAGCATCCAGATCCAACAATCAAGTTCACTCAAGGTCCGGCGGTCGATGAAAGGTTGCTCGAAAACCAGGTGAAGGCAGGAATGGGAGCCAACGAGGCACTCGAAGAGCTGAAGTCAATACTGTGAATCCAGCCAGGACGGGACAAGCATCCAGCGTTAGGGCAGGGGGCTCAGGAGGGACTTTGACGGTACCGTGAGGCCAGACGGGAGAGTCGAGGGGGTCGGAAGATTTGGCGACGACACACGGGGGGAGGGTTGCTTGAAGGGAAACAGCAAAACGCAATTACGCCCCTGAAGGAATCGAGAAGCACCGGGCGAACAGAAGGTTTGATTCACAAATTTTCAGGGCGCTGCGTTTGTGTGCCCGTGGGGGTTTTCCCTCGCTCAGATTTGCCTTGAAACCATAACAAAGAACATGTGGTTGACTTGGGATTTTTTCGTACTTTTTCCACAGAGAAACAGCAGCGGGCCTCAAATTCCACGACGCCGGTGAGAACAGGCGTAGGTGACCCCCTCCTCCTCCCAGATGCCAACATGCAGGGAGCGTTGTCGACCCTTATTTTTTTCGTTCTCCGCAGGAAACAGCCGAGGCGCCTGGTGACGTGCCCGCCGCCTCGCTCGTCTACAGCGTCCTGGACTTTCCGAAGAAGAACGAAGCTTTCAAGAAGAAACCGAGCGATCAGGAGTACGCGTCCGTGTACTACCTGGCCGAGGGAAACCAGTCTCCGGGTCCGGCTTACTTTAGATAACCGAAGAATGTATTTCCGGTAGATGTACTTCAACCACCATCAAGTATGTTGCATTCAAATGCAAATCAAAAACAGCATCATTTTAAGTTAACTTACTGATTATGTTTTGCTCTCACTCTATCTCGAAATCGTACGATGCAAAATACTAAGGAAGAAAAATCCAGTTGCGGTGTATTTTTGGTCATCATGACACAGAGAAAAATGTATGTGCACTTTTTTTCGGACGGCGCTGGTGCTGAACTGTCACGTGTGCGCTTAACTCACTACCCGGCCGCCACGTGCAGCCGAACCGCGGCGAGAACAGAATAAACGCGTCGTTTTCAAATATTTTAAAAAATAATTTTCTCTGAAGGAGTTGTTCTTTTCTTGCCCTTCGGTCAGGAACTCAACAAAGACAGAAAGACATTTCCTGACAACCTTTTTCGGAGGTTGTCTTCTTACACATCCACAATATATATATATATTTTTTAATCTATATGTATTTCCTGTTGATAAAAAAAGAAAAAAAAGGTGCCTTTTTTATTTATATTTTTACCGACTGCATCACAAATTATAGGTTATATAAAATAACCGGACGTAAATAAATGGCCGTATTGAAAACAAGCACCACCAAACGAATGATCCAGTTTTTTCAAAGGGGAGGTTTATGGACGGAGGGAGAGAGGAAAGGAAGTTTGTGGTGTGAGAGAACAGTTACATGGAGGCTGATGATTGATGATTGATGGTGGCGTCTCCTCCAAAGGAACCAGCCAAGAAGAAGGACATCAGTGATGTCACTATGTGTTTTTTCACCCTGTGTGTTTGTTTGTGTGAAGCCCAGATTTTTCTGGACATGAATAAACTCAATAATAGGCCCAGGTTGCCTGTGGATGACCTTCGGTTTGCATTGCGATAAAGCTTTTACCCCCTTTTGTCTCAATGAGCTTCCAGCGTGTTTCTCTTCTCACATCATAAACACTGACCAGGTAAAAGATGTCGGTGAAAATCATTCCTTTTTTTAGCATTGATATAGTACCGGCTTTGCTTTTGCACAATCGAGGTCAGAAAGCTGCAGGAATCGAAGCGAACGCACGATGAGAACACCCGATGGCATTTCACACGATTCTTATCTCCAAATTCTATTTGCTTCGTTTCATAGATTCTTGCATACCAACAAAACCTTTGTGAGTCTGCACCCGTTCGGGGGAAGCGAACAAGCCACACAG
Organism: Fistularia tabacaria; assembly: GCA_901007705.1. Lineage (NCBI taxonomy): Eukaryota > Metazoa > Chordata > Actinopteri > Syngnathiformes > Fistulariidae > Fistularia > Fistularia tabacaria. Next base: position 118,561 of record CAAKHD010005321.1, read on the forward strand.
CACCTCCACCTATGAGCTCACAAATACTGTCTGCTGTCTCTGTGCAGTCCTTTTGTAGTTTGTATTTGATAGCATGTGTGTGTGTGTATGTGTGTATATATATAATATATGTGCATATATACATATGTATATAGACATGAACACAGACACATATATCATATACATATATAATATTATATGATAAATACTGTATGATATAATATAATATAATATAATATAATATAATATAATATAATATAATATAATATAATATAATATAATATAATATAATATAATATAATATAATATAATATAATATAATATAATATAATTATAATATAATATAATATAATATAATTATGATGTCATATGATAGAATAAATGATGGTGTAATAGGGAACATGGGGAGCTCATTGATAGTGAGAGTGTTTCCACCTCACAGCAAGAAGGTGCCTGCTTCAGTTCTGACAGCAGGGCCTTTCTGTGCAGAGTCTATGTGTTCTCCCCGGGTTTGCCGGCTTCCTCACACAGGCCAAAAACATGCACATGCAGGAGGTCCATTGCAGAACCTAAATTGTGCACATGACAATGAGAATCAGAATCGCTTTAGTCGCCAAATGTAACACATCTGCTAATTTTTGCTCCACAGCATAACCTAAATAAACAATTTCTGTGAAGACCATTCATTTATTCTGATGTCTTTACATTTTTACCCAAATGTCCTTGCTATTTGTTTCCTTTCGGCGTTAAGTTGGTGGCCATTAATTGATTCATGTATGAAGTACCATCTTTCTCTCTGACTTCCTCAAACTCAGACTCTTTCCAGCAGCATAGATTATTTGTTCCGCTTGTCATCAGCAGATGACAAACTATCTCTGCTCTGTTAAAAACCACAGGATATTCGAAGTGCTACACACAGAACTGATATAGTCATTGCTTCCATCAGTGTCCTGTTATATCTATACAGCTTAAATTGACACCAAAAGTCACAAAACATTGATTATATTTGGTGTTTTTTTTCCCACACTTTTTCCAATGAATACACTGCATGACTTAAGTTCGGACAAGAGAACTTCCACCAGTCAAACGATAAAAGGCGCCATATGACCACGGTAGGACGCCGGCGTTAGCTGTGAGAGAGAACGAGAGCAGCACAAAAAGCGAAACCAGTCTGAGAAACAAAACGGTCGACGTTGTTGGAAGAACAACAAGGAAAATGCATTTCTAAAACAACACCAGGGGTGACATGTATCCACTTATATTATATACTCCTTGCTGGTAATGCAGTACAATAGCAGATCATCAGAAAATGATAGGATTCATGAGTTTGTTGAACTGTCAGGCCTGCCATGTCATCCTGAGAAGAGACGGTTGAGCCTGTGGAGGCTCATTGTTCAAGCTGACACTGCCCTCTAGTGGCCGTAAGCTGCAACGCGCTTCAGTGATGCAGACAGTGACGTAACAAAAAGTCTGTTTCTCCCTCTGCAAGGATTTCCTCACATGAATTTGACTGAGAGGAAAAAATACAGATGAAAATCCTGCGTCCTCAGATTAAGTCCCTTTCGCGCCGTAACCCCAGTGTTAATACTAGTTTACATCGTCGGTGTCTCGTTGTGCGAATGTGAGCTCCCGATTTCCTTTGAGAGCGAGTCTCCTGGGGATCAGATCCTCCTTTTTACTTCCTTTCTCCGCTGGGTTTAATTTTGTGTCTTTTCCAGACGTCCTCCGCGGGTTCAGCCGTCCTCTGCCCACCGCGGCCTGTTTTGTTTTTTTTTTTTTTCTTCTATTACCACAATTTGCACTATTTGTTTATGCTTCTGCAACAATTTAATTTCCCCATCGTGGGATCAATAAAGTTTATCTTATCTTATCTTGCTGGCATTCAGATTCTCGCCAGCAATGTACATTTTCCGAGGTGCCTACCGTCACAGGACACCATGTTGAAGTCCCGGAAAGAGATGCACGGTGAGACGTTGGAACCCACCTGTGCGATCTGTCCGCTTACACACCGCTCATCAACTGTCCTTTCAAGTAAGACACAATTCCACGATTTATTGGTGTCCAGGGTTAACATCTCTGGGGGTTTAATTACCATAGCAACGGAGAAACATCACCCGTGGTGTCCAACTGTTATTTCCTGGCTATAGAAGGGATGATAACCTCATGGTTGTGGCACAATAACATCAGCTTGTAGTAAGCGATCTCAGTTCATTCATTCATTCATTTATTTATTATTTATACCTCTCATCCTGTACTTAGAGCTGTGGGGGGGCCGGAGCCTATCCCAGCTGTCATTGGGCGGGAGGCGGGGTTCACCCTGGACAGGTCGCCATCCAATTACAGGGTCTCATATAGACTCGTACGACCATTCAGCCTCTCATTCATAAACCCTATAGATACATACAACCATTCACTCATTCATGTATCCCATAGAGACGCCTGCAACCATTCACCCTCATTCACATGCCATACAGATGTCCAACCCTTCCTTCTCTCATTCACTCAACATAGAGAGACAGACAAGTATTCTCTCACTCAGTCACACGTCATATGATCATTCACTCTGTCATTCACACATCATGTAGACAAACAACCATTCACTTTTTCACATGTGGTCTAGAGACGTCCAACCATTCACTCTCTCATCCACACGTCGTATGGACATCCAACCATTCAGTCTCTCATTCACACTTCATAGAGAGACATCCAATCATTCACTGATTCACATGTCATATATAGACATGCAACCATTCAACCTGTCATTCACATGCCATATGTAGACATTTAACCATCCACCCTGACATTCACTCATCATAGAGAGACATACAAGTATTCACTCACCCAGTCACAGGTCATACAGACACATATGACTTTTCTCTTTGTCATTCATGTGTCATATCGAGACAAAAAAACCATTCACACATTCACATGTCGTCGAGAGACGTGTTGTAGAGAATCATCCAACCATTCACTCTGTCATTCACAGGTATTACAGACACACAAGACCTCTCACTCTCTCATTCACATGTCCTAAAGAGACATCCAACCATTCACTCATTCAAGCGTCACAAAAAGACATCCAACCATTCATTCATTCACACGTAATAAAGAGACATGCAATCACTCATCCTCTCATTCACATGTCGGATAGAATCATCAGTTCAGGGTCAAAAGAATCCACTGCATGTTTTTTTGGACCTTGGGAGAAAAAACGGAGAACATGGAGCAGCAAATGATAGTAAAGAAGGGTGATTTCACACGTCCGCCCTTTCCTCCAACGGCTGCGTCGAGCTGATTCACACGTGCTCTTAAAGTATTCATGTATTCAAGTATTCATTCATTTAACCTGAATGTTAAAGTTGTCAAGTCATATATTTGAAGCCGTATCAAGACATGTCTGTCTCCTGATCAAAGACCAGTCCTTTCCTGTACAGCAGCAAGGCCAGCTCTTTGTCCACCATCTCCATCTCCGACATCTCCTCTCCTTCAGGGCCCAGCTCCGGAGAACCACGTCCCAAGCTCCCCGACGTCCCAGACTCCCTGTCCGCATCCGTCCCGGTGCGCTGGCGCTCTGGATGCAGATGAAGCAGCTGCAGCTCGTGCACCACCTCCTCTTCGTTCTCCAGCATCTCCTGTCATCATGAAACATTTGTGTTTAACTTTTAGAATACGAGATAAAATACCATCCTCCTTTTCCTGATTATTGGATTTAATCATGTGAGTCTTATTAAATCGGCTCAATAGGTAGATAAATAAATGAAACTAATTTACCTGCAGACCGGTTTTCAGGGTCCCAAAGTCTAAAATGACGGGGGTTGGCACAGCGGGAAATATCGTGTTTTTCATTCTGGAAAATGTTGAAGGAGAACAATCTGAATCCTTTTCATGATTAAGAAAAAAACAGAGGATTCAAAAGAAATGGCAGTTTTTTATTGCGTCATTTACCATTAACCTTGTATTTTTGTTGTTTTTTTTTGAAAATGGTCAGTGGAGAGAGTGCTAGAACTTGATTTAATGAAGGCCAAATGTACAGTTTCAGTACTTCAGATAATAATATGAATAATAAGTTGAACCCTTCCAGAGGACAGAAACTGCAACGATGGGCCTAAACATAAAAGATCGTTGAACAGTGATTTCGCACTTTCTATCTAAAATACCTGGATTCTATAATAATGCACAGGTCAGGCTTTTGCTAGTTTATTTATTTTTAGTTTTTTTCCCCTCAAACTTCTTTCTATTTTATTTATATTTTTCATAAAGTGCAATAGCATATCTACTCCTTTATTTTTGACTCGAGTGTGCAACAAAAGATGCGATGTCGAATTGACCGATTTTCTCATTTGGACTGAAAGGGAGGCCCGCTCAGATTTGTCAAGGGGTTTTGATGCCAACGTAGCATTGGCTAAAGTCGGAACAAGTCAAACGGACCAAAACATCAGACACCGTTGAAGCACCTCACCCACCTTCGGAGGCAGTATCTGCCCGTCAACCCGATCAAGATCACCAGCAACAGCAAGAGGGGACCTACGAACACTGATGTTGAGAAGAGATTAGCATTCGCACCAAAAACTACGGCTTTGGACTTGACCGGAGTCGACCAAGTCGTCGGATACCTTTAAAAGGGTACTGCATGGAGGGCATCATCTGCGTCACCAGGGCTCTGGGTCCGTCTCCCTTCTGCGTGGTCATGGCCAAGGTGAGGTTGTACGTCTTTCCCGCCTCCAAGTTTTCCAGGTGATATTTGGTCAGCGCGCCCGATATGTTCCTGCATTCTAATAAAAAGCAAGTCGATGATTGAAACGACTCGCCGCCGGACGGCTTTTTTAATATTTGCGGATTCGTCACCTCCCTGCCGGTCCGTGACATTGACATCCACCCAGCAAAGACTGAAGTTGGTCAACAGCCCCCCCTGGTGTTCGGGGGGGATTTTCTTCCACGACAAGGTGAGAGATGTTTGCGTTTGGTTAAAAACAACCAAGTCTTGAGGCTCTGATTTTGGAACTGGAAAAGTTAAGGGACATACAGGGGTTAGTTATGACAGAGTTGCGATGAAGCTACAGCCTATGCCAGCTACACAGTCAATATCTAGGTCATAGGTGTCAAACTCTGCCCCGTGGGCCAAATTTGGCCCGCAGGGTAATTATATTTGGCCCAAAATGTACCAAATGACTATCAGAGCCGGCCCGCTGGTATTATAGCCCACACCGCATATACTGCTAATGCTACAAATCCCAAAATGCCCTGCTGGTGTTTTGGCGCGAAAATCACAACAGGACACATAAACGCCCTCTCAACTGTTGCCAGTATGCTAATGCTAATACTGGCACCGTGCTACCCCTCCAATAAATGGCGAAAAAGAAACGGAAGAGAAGTTATTTTATTTTTACATTTATTATTAGCCTGTAAAAAAAGGAAACTGTTGAAATTTAATTCAGAAGGCTGCAAATAAAACGTGGCATGTGATTTTTTAACATTTTTTTATTCAAGAAATGAATGCCATTGATGTGTTTTCTAATTTGAATTTCGATTTTGCCTGTGTGGAATATTGAGTTAGATATTGTGTAGTATTAAGCTTTGCTTGTTCCATACTCAGTCGTTAAGCAAAACTTGTTTGGTTCCGTATGAAAAAGTTCATTGTTATATCTGGAGGAAGATTTTTCTCAATAAATATCAATGTTGGCCTGCGACTTTGACCCAGTTTTGAATTTTGGCCCAATGTGGATTTGAGTTTGACACCCCCGATCTAGGGTGTCGTGACGTGTATAAAATCTCGTTTTTACTCTCAGAGGCACGGAGATTCTGACGGTGTGGTTCAATAACGCTGAAAGACTCAAATTAAAACATAGTTTATCTAGTTTTCTATGAACTTAAGCGAACGCAAAACTCACCCTCTATTTTTTGATAGAGGCACATTTGTTCTGTCCGCGGCCTCCTGTCGACGCACGAGTGCTCGAAATACAAGTAGCGCACAAACGCTTTCAACTCTGCAACGAAAAGTTGGAAGAACGCATTAAAGATTTACATGTCAACATATTGGAATATGAGTTTGACAGTTGCACTCTTGAACGTTCCCCTGCAGAGTAATGGACACGATGACATGTTTTTAGAACCAGAACCAAAAGCAAAGAACCGCAATAACGGAACGTTCTCTCGTCGTCCGTGAGGTTATCCTGCGCAACGACATTAGAAATGTCAGATTTATTCGTTCCACACTTACCTGATAGTTTCCGCTTCTTTTTCCTCATGCTCGGCATTAGGGTGATCACACTTTTCGGTCCCGAGTCCTGTAACTCGTACAGCTCGATGCACGTCCCCTTCCTCAGCTTTTCGCCCAGCAGGGTTTTACCACAACCTGGAAAATTTAGGCAGATTAATTACAGAGCGAAAGGCACGGGGTACGCCAACGCTGTCCCCAAACCTACTTTTCTCCCCGGCGGGGAGAGCCGGGACTTGAATGATCGCCGGGGGAGAATAACCGGCGGCGTTTTTGGCGATGACAAATATGTTGACAGCGGAGAACGTCACGTTGGTTGTGAACGTGGTCATCTCCGTGTGTTGTCTCTTCCCCTTCTTCTTGCACGGACACCCTAGAGAAGACTGAGTGTCCTCCAGGATGTAGGTTATGCCGCCCACCGCTGCCGCATGTTCTATCGGCTGAGGAACGGAGTAGGCCTTCGTTTAGATGAGCATTTCAAAGGAGGAGGAGGAGAGACACGAGAAGTCTGAAGAGGGAGTCATTTAAATAAATTTATACTGCAATGCTAATATTCAGGATGTAATTCTTATTTCGCTGATCACCGTAAAGGGCTGATGTTTATGAAATCCAAATTGGGGAGGAAGGAATCAAGCTTCCTGTTTCCAGCTGTCATGGTTTTGGAGGAGGGACCCACATGCAGACACAGGACCCTGCACCAAGACAGACTGGGTTCGAAGCAGCAGGTTCACTTGGACCTATGAACAGGTACATGCAGACCAGGTGGGGAGAAGGCAGAAGGCGCTAGCATACAGAGAGAGAGAGAGAGAGAGAGAGACCTGGACGGGGGACGGGGGACAGGCTGCTAGGCGGAAGGGGCTAGCATACACCCATGAGGGAGAGAGACCCGGCTGGGGACGGGCGGCTAGGCGGAAGTCACTTTCATACACAGACGAGGGAAGGGGCCCGGTCAGAGGCGGGTGGCTTGGCAGAAGTGCCCTCGCATACAACTACGATGGCGAGAGGTCCAGTTGGGGATGGGCGGCGAGGCGGAACGCATTAACATACAACGATGATGGAGAGAGAGTCTCGGTCGGGGACGGGCAGCTAGGCGGAAGGCACTTGCATACACCCATTAGGGGACAGGTGGCTTGGAACAAGCAACAAGGCGGAGGATGTGAGCATACAGCTACGACGATAAGAGGCCTGGTTGGGGACGGGCGGCTAGGTGTAAGGTGCTAGCATACCCCGACAAAAGAGAGGCCTGGTTTGGAACGAGGGGCTTGGCCGGAAGGCGCTAGCATACACCAACAAGGGAGGTGGTGGCCCAGGCAGGATGCTTGGGGGGGGCAAATGGGGAAGACCTAGGGAAATTGGCAAACAACCGGGCGACCAGTGAGGCTCAAAGCTCTGGCTTTTAAGCCTTCACTGATACCGGGAACCAGGACCAGCCATGCGTACATCAACCCTTGGCAGGTGCGTGCTCAGCGAGCAGCATTTGAACGGATTTATTTGTTTATTCACTATCTTTGGCTCTATCTGCTGGCTGTGGGTGATAGGTAGGTTTCAACCATTTACTCTCTCATTCACACATCATATCGGGACATGCAACCATTCACTCGCAACCTCACAGAAATAAGGTCATTGGTTCGATTCCCACTTTCTGTGTGCCGTCTGCAGACCGGCGATATAACTCGATTGTTTGCAAAAGAATACGGGGACAGCGGCTTACCTCCCATGTGAGTGTCACCTCTCGAGCTCCCTCTGCGCGCCTTGTTGTCATGGTGAGAACAGGTTTATGTTCAATCTCTGCCATCAAAAGACAAATAAAAAATTTTAAAAAAAAATCACCCTCATGTCATGAGACCAACCAAACTTTCACACGTTTTGGATATTTAGGCTGAACCCCCGGCTTTGTTTTTGGATCGTAGGAGGAGAACATAGAGACTCCACACAGAACGGCCCCCCCATTGCAGTCAAACCAGGGAGCTTCTCGCTGTGAGGCGGGAGCGCTAACCACTGCTCCACCGCCTAATATGCGTCTTGCTCCACCAAAACTTCTTGAAATAATGAATTCAACAAATGCTCAAAAAGCCTTAGAAGTTAGGATATATGAGACTGAATTCACCTGCAGGGACCATCAAGACTGAAGACCACTGGCTCCATAACGGGTTCCGAGCCCTTTTGGACCGATGTCTGATCTGAACCTGGTAGGCCGAATCGTTTGACAGATTCCCGACAATGGCTTGGTCTGTTCGGAAAGACAAGTGCACACGTCAACGCTGACGTGCAACACGTCACTTCAACACTCTTTACACAAGATCGCATTCACAAACAGGCAAGCCACTGACAAGACCATCGGGATCGCCTTGGGGTTCAGCGTCTTGCCCGAGGACACTTCGGCAACCGGACAAGAGGAGGAGCCGGGGAACACTTACACTTGATTCTGGCGCCAGATGTGACGTTTGTTGTGCTCAACATCTGTAACAGTGAGACAAGGGGAGGAAAGGTGGAACTGGTCTCTTCCCGTCAGACATTGTAGATAGGACGAGAAGCGAAGAATAATCCCTCACGTTTTCCCACGGTCCTGGGTCCTGTTCATGCCTTCGGTACCTGATCTCCACCTCCGCTGTGTAGCCCTCCGGGGCCGGCCAGGTTAAGTTTAGGTTGTTCTTCATCCAGGTCATTGAGATGTTTTGCGGCGTGACATATTTGACTGTTGTGAGAAAAAAAAAAAAAAATCCCTTCACAAAGGCTTTGGAGTGTTCTTCCGCAGGAACTCGAGCTACAGTTCCGTTTGATGGCTGAGTGCGCATTCAGCGTTTCTGATTTTATAGCGGTGCTGACGCAAGCGCTGACACACGTTCTCTAATGTGAGCGTAAAGTACCTGTTTCATTCAGCATTAGACGTGTCTTGGACGACCGGCAGCCGGAGGCACCGACCACCCATATATCGACCAAATACGTGGAGCTCAGCTCCTCCTCATTAAATATCGTTCTGTTCCCTTTGACAGTTTTGAGCTTTTTGTTACTGGAGATGAAAAAAAAAAACAGAGTTCTGATCGCATTAGAGGCCAAGATAAACAAATATGAGTGAGATTAATATCGAGAACACAAAAAAAACACTCACTTCAAGTAAAAGTCAAATGGCACGTCGCCGTGAGTGCCGTTTGTGTCCCATTCACACGTATAAAAAGTCTGGAGTTTGTTAGCTCGGAAGCACTGAGTATTTGAAGGATTGTCACATTCAGATCCTTTGGGGAGAAAAAAAAGACAACAAAAACACGTCTCATAATGTTTTCAATCCCAGTGGATTTTCCTCACGGTAAAATATACATTGTGTTTTTGTTGTTTGACTCAACGGGCCATCCGGTCTCGTATCTTCTCCCGAGTCCCCGGGCTCTCTCGGGCTCCCTGAGCGGACCGGGTTGATCTATCGCAGCAGACTCGCCAGGTGTCAACCATTCTTATTTCATTTTATGAATATCAAAGCTATTATTGCATCTTTTTAGCATGTAACTGTTAGCGCTACTGATATTAGCGCAACATATAACCTCGGCTGATCGAGGCAGAAGGCCGTCCACATTAAACTTGGATCCCTTCGAAGTTTCTGCCCCGGTAAAAGGCAACCTTTCCTGTCACCAAGTGCTCACTCACAGGCGAATTTGGGGTTTCGGGGAATCATTTTCATGGAAACTGCTGTCGGTTAACCGTGTTGTGATTAATGAACGACAACAGGAACTCAAAACCGAACCCGAGCCACTCCCAATGGGTTTGACCGCCTGGAGTTTGGTTGCAGTGCACCATCACGGGTTAGAGCTGATCGCGTTGTTCAGGCCAACGAATGAGCATTTGAAGGGAAACCAAAATGATGGGAAAGACATGGGCGACATCAAACTGAAAAGGACATTTTTACACCACCTGCCCATCGGTGAAAAGAGGCCCAATACTTCTAACTCGGAATGGATTTCCTCTAGTGGGCACAACTCCCTGCTATCTTGCGAACACCCTTGTTAGCCATTGTTCAGCACAACTGTGACCGAGGATTTGTCCACGTTGGAAAACGTCAACGCGAGCATCGCCCACAAGCCCGTGCCCTTTAAGACGGATGCCGAGGCGCTGTCCGCCAGCCAGCGTTTCGGGGATTCGGAGGGGAAAAACTCCCAATATGGGGTTGCGTGAAGCGCACTCTGATCTTTGCACGACATGGCAGGTGTTTCAGAGCCTCTACTGAAACTCTCAAATGAAAAAAACGGGCTCAGTGAGAGAGTACGTGTGGAGTAGGAAAGTAGTTTATAACTTTAAGCACTTGCCAGGAATGAATCTTTGAAGGTCAAGTCATGATCTTGAGAGTTTTACCTCGTATAAAATTTTTTTTTTTTTTTAAAAGGGGGTTCGTTGTGTTGTCTTATCCGCTGGGTGCAGTCGACGAATGAAACGCTCAAAAAGACTGTCACCTTGGTAACGGCAGACAACGAGACACAGTGGAAATGCCAACTGTTTGCGGAAACCGCATGATGAAGATAAGGTAACCAACACTTTATGGCCAATGCCTTTTGTTTTCTTTTTGTCATTATTATTACGTGTCTTTTTAGCTGCGCTACGTCACAGTGAGATCATTATCAATAAAGCTGGAGGTGAAATGACGGCGGAAAAGAAGCCTTTTTATATTAATTACCTTTGCTGAGCGTGACGAGGAGCATGAGAACAACAAGACCTCCATGTAGTGAATAAAATAGCTTGAAGGTTTCCATGAGGTAGATGGTAATGATTTGGGACAGGGCATCAGCCTGTGCACCTGCCTTCATGTAACAAACTCGCTTTTCTCAGAAATGTCAGGGAGGTTTCACGTCTCTTAGGTTATGTGCTTCAGCAAAAACCACAAGAGTCGGGACCAGGGGGCGGTTGTGTTTGAACCGCTATCACAGAAGCAGGGGACTGAACACGCCTGTGCTTGGCATTTTCAACTCTTTTTTAATATAAATAATTAGTTTCAAACTTTTAGCATTGTTTCCAATCTATCTGAGATAGTGCTGGTTCTGTTTTCGAACTGCGGGTATTTCAGAAGACTGCCCATACCATGAGGCAAATGAAAGTTGAATTTATCCCGCATCATAAATGTTCCAATATCATTAAAAAAAATGAATTTTTGACATTTTCCCTCTACAAATCACAATTGTCTGACTTTGTCCCCAGCCGTAATGCCACAAAGGCTTGTGTTTCTCCTTATTCAAAGGAAATTCAAAACTATAATCAGTTTACCGCCCCATAGTGAGGCAAATAGCAATTGCTAGTCACGTAAAAATGCAAAATTTGTGGAATTCTAAACAGAGCAACTGTCTCAGTACGACTGTAACCGTAAGCTGTCTGTCACCTGAGAGAATGCTCGAATACCATTTCAAATAATAAATATTTGAAATGACCCTCTACAAATCACAGTTGTCTAACTTTGTCCCGGCATTAATGCCACCAGCTCTTACATGTCTGTGGAGGTTCTCAGCCGTCCAGGTCATGGTGAATTCTTGCCGTAATCTTCTTGTCGCGGCAACTGGACTTGAATTTCCTCTCTCGAAGATGTTTCACCCCTTAAGAACTGAAGAAGCCTCTTGGATGAGGGGTGAAACGCCTTCAAGAGAAGAAATTCAAGTCCAGCTGCCACGACGAGAACGACAAGAATTCACCAACTCTTACGTTTCTCATTGTCATACAATGATCCAACGATGAAATTCAAAACTATAATCAGTTTCTGACAATTGCTGGTCACATAAAACCGCAAAATCTGTGGAATTCTCAATAGAGCAAATATCTAAGTGCAACTATAACCGTAAGGCGGTTGTCACCACCTGACGAACTGCAACAGCAGTCATGACGTCACTGAATTGGAACTCGAAGATCCACCTGGATGGCTCAGTTGGTGGACCAGGCGTCCCTGCAGTCACGAGATTGGCGGTTCGATATCCTGCTCATCCTGTCGAATCGTCCTCGGGCAAGGCTTCCATCGGTGGGGGGATTGGGTGAATGCGAGCCGCTAAACCGCAAGGTGTGAAAGCACTCTGAAAGTGGAGGGCCGTTTAACACACATCCGTTTCGCATTCATTTTGGACTGTGGGTTAGAGGTAGCCAAAAGAGCTTCGTTAGTTCAAGGACGAATCACACATCGGGAGAATACAGGTGTGGTGGAAGACGTGCGTGTACGTAACCGTCTTTGCAGATCGATCAGCTTTCTTCTGCTTAATCGGGGGGATAAACAACTGAGGGAGGGGGAAGGTACCATAAGGACAAACCATCTCGTCCAATTTGAATTGGCATGGAATGACAGACCTGCAGGTCCTCTTCTCTACCGGCCTTTATCATATTCAATCAAAGCTTTTTGCTGGCGTGATAAAAAGACAACAAGTGTATTCCTCCCGGCAACATATCCCACTTGCTTAAAGAGACGATGGAAATAGTCTGACAGATCTGATGGATCTGATCTGATAGTGGATCGGGAAGAGTGGTAGGCATGACAAACCGACAGAGGCATTGTAAACAAAGCAATTGTTGCTCTTACGTACGTGCCTCCTCACATCCTCTTTCATTTATTACTTGTTTCCCATTCATGCGAGTTACGATTTCACATCAACATTCCCCCACCCCCCTTTTCACTTTGAAATGCCGCTTTTCAGAAGTATATGACTGATTCAGAAAAGCCTTTGTGATTGAAAAAAGCAAAACAAAAGAAAATCCCGATCCCCTAAGTTATGACTTTCATTTGGTATAACAAGTTACACCTAATTCTAAACAATAATTTCTTGATAATAAATTACGTGGCATCATTCTGCTGTTTTTTTTTAACAGAATCAGTGTTCTGTTGTTGTTTATGTGTAAAATAATTTTTAAATGGAGAAAAACATCTCGGGTTCTCGCTGTTTGTCAATAAACAATATTCAAAAGCTCCTAAAAGATGGACATTCTTTGGCGTGTCGTATGCACAACGGACTCAGTCGCCCTGTCGCCCGCCCTCATTGGGGGATAACAAGGCAGACCAAGATTCGGGCCGTTGGACTAAATTCCTGGTCTCGCAGACAGTTGCTCTGAAATGAAGATGACTGACGTCACAACAAAACCACATGAAATCCATCTACGACTTTGACATTTCTCTCAGCAAGAGAGTAAATGTGCTCTTTTTGCTTTAATGTGCATCAGAGTTTCCCTTCCATCATGTCTGCTGAAGTCATCTGGAAAGAATGAGCTTTCTTTGCATTGACCAACTTCTAGTTTGTATAAGTCGTCGACTTACTTTACAAGCATGCACATCGTCACGGTGACCCATCACATGATTTCCTGAATGGTGAGCTGTTCACCACCAGTATCATAATTGAATGTTTTGTTTATTTTCAGTTCGCCATAGGAGTGGGATGGCTTGTAAAACTGACTGGTTCTGAAAGTGAACTGCACTCAAGTGGGGAGGAGGCCCTCAGCGAGGACGATGCATGTGTTGCAAAAGGTGCAAGGAACGTTCGCATGGAAGGACCAGCCTCTGACGAGGAGGCGGACGCACTGTGAAGTTTCAAAATAACATCAAGCAGCTGATTTTACTTTCATTATTTTATCATGTCAGCCATTGGCATTTTACTGTAAGCGTCATTGATGAAAGGTGTACAAGATGCTGTATGGTTTGGACACAGTGACCATGACCAAAAGACAGGGAGGTTCCCTTTGGGAGTGACGAGGATGGAGAGGATCAGGAATGAGTCCATCAGAGTGACAGCACATGTTAGATGTTTTGGAGAGAAGGTCAGAGAAGCCAGACTGAGATGGTTCGGTCATGTACAGAGGAGGGATAGTGAATATATTGGTGGACGGATGCCGGAATTGGAGATGCCCAGCAGGAGGTCTAGAGGACGACCGAACAGAAGATTTATGGACGTCGTGAGAGCATATGAAGTTAGTCGGTGTGAGAGAGGAAGATACAGAGAATAGGGTTAGGGGTAGAACTTCGATTCGCTGTGGTGTCCCCTGAAGGGAAAAGCCGAAACGAAAAGAAGAAGACTGTAAGCAACATTGATTTTAGCACTATATGTTACCGGGACCTGTCGAGGCTGAAGGCCGCCAGCGTCGAGCTGGGTAAAAGGCAGTGTTTCCTTGCTGCTGTCGCCAAATGCTTGCTCATGGGTGAATGTCGGGTTTCTGTAAAGCAGTTAAAAAAAGGGTTAAATGTCACGAGACAACTGTGTTGTGATTTGGGCGCTACGTCGATGAAATCTCGACTTCTGCCAAGCAACAAAAAGGAAAACCAAAATTTCTCACCGGAAGCAGATTAAATTTGGCCTGTCGTTTTGTCCGATCAAATAACCATCATCGAGTTTTGGTCCAAAGTGGAGGAATGTCCAAAAGTACAAACACATCGCTCTCTTTGTTTCTTAATTAAAATAAAAAATATCTATAAGAGTGTCCGTTTTTCCAAAGTATGAATGTGTCTTTTTACGCAATGAAATAATTTTATCTCCAGTCACTTAAAGCTGATAAACGCAGAGTTACAGGCTTCGCCGGAGGAGATAAATGTCACTCCTTTGTTTTTAAAAATCTTCGAAGCAATGGGAGAGAATATTGATTTCTTATTTAATAACTGGAAATAATGCAGCCTCAGGGCGGCACAGGCCGGTGTCTCCTGGAGCCGGACTCGTACCGAATCGGTCGAGGCCCGGGTTAACAACGACCGCCATTGGTGGCGATAACCTACAGGGTACCGATTGAAAGTGGGCTACTGTGGGTCGAAGAAGGAGAGGAGGAAGGCTTGTTCGGAAGCAGAGAGAAGAGGAAAGGCAAGAGTATGGAACTGAGAGTAGGGACTTTGAATGTTGGGACGATGACAGGAAAAAGTAGAGAGTTGGTTGACGTGATGCAGAGAAGGAAAGGTGGATATATTGTGTGTCCAGGAGACCAGGTGGAAAGGTAATAAGGCTAGAAGCTGGGGAGCAGGTTTTAAGTTGTACTATCATGGTACTGACAGGAAGAGAAATTGAGTAGGAGTTATCTTGAAAGAGGAGGAATGTTCTGGAGGAGTGTTCTAGAGGTGAAAAGAATGTCAGATAGACTTATGAGCCTGAAACTAGAAATTGAATGTGTGATGCTCAATGTTGTTAGTGGCTATGCCCCACAGGTGGGATGTGAGTTAGAGGAGAAGGAGAAGTTCTGGAATGAGTTTGATGAATTGATGCAGATTATCCCCAGAAATGAGAGAGTGATCATTGGGGCAGACTTCAATGGACATGTTGGTGCAAGCAATAGAGGTGACGAAGAAGTGATGGGCAGGTTTGGTATCCAGGATAGGAATGTAGAGGGACAAATGGTGGTAGACTTTGCAAGAAGGATGGAAATGGCT
>CAAKHD010005323.1:0-13023 GCA_901007705.1 Fistularia tabacaria
CTCCGACTTCCAACACAAGTCCAGTTCCTGCCACCTCCAGAAGTTCTCTGACAACTCTTCCATCGTTGGATGCATCACCAACGATGACGAGGAGGAGTACAGAGACCTGATTGCTAGTTTTGTTGAGTGGAGAAACCAAAATCACCTCCTACTCAACATCTCCAAGACAAAGGAGGTGGTAGTGGACTTCAGGAGGAATAGGAGGAGACCTAAACCAATCACCATACTGGGTGAAGAGGTGGAAATTGTGGACTCCTAAGTACCTTGGGGTCCATATTAACAAACTGGACTGGACAAACAACGCAGATGCCCTATATAGCAGGGCTCAGAGCAGGATGTTCTTCCTGAGGAGACTGAGGTGGTTTGGTGTCTGCAGCTCCTCAAGACCTCCTACCAGTCTATGGTAGCCAGCGCACTCTTCTTTGCTATAGTGTGCTGGTGGGGCGGTGCCAGGACTGGTGAGGTCAACAGGCTCAACAAGCTTATGAGGAAAGCTCGCTTCGTGGTGGGACTGAACCTCGACCATCTTGAGTCGGTGGCTGTGCGGAGGGCGAAGGACAAACTTGGGAGCGATCCTGTACAATCCTTCCCACCCCCTGTACAACGAGCTGTGGCACATGAGCAGGTTGTTCAGCCAATGGCTCATCCCACCCCGGTGCAGAACTGCATGCTGCAGACGCTCCTTTGTGCCCACGGCCATCAGACTGTATAACAGCAGTCTGGACGGGACACAACCCTGACTGCCTGGAGGGCATCTGTGTGACCGCCACCCCATCACTCTGTCACCCACTCACACGTGTAGTGCCCATAATTATTACTGGTCTGTTAGTTGGTTCACTTACTTTATTTATTCTTGCTTGTGTGTGTTATCTGTATATGTGTATGTTTATATTATGTAAATATATGTGGGTATGTGTATGTATATATGTATGTATATGTGTGTGTGTGTGGGCATGTATGGTGGCATATATTTATCTATATATGTGTGTATTTATCTTTCCTAACTTTTTTTTATTGTTGCTGCTGCAATACCCGAATTTCCGCAATGGGGATCAATAAAGTATTATCTTATCTTATCATATATGGGCAAGAATCAAAATCAACCCCCTTCCCTGCTTTGCAGGCTGCCCTGATAATGCAAGTGCTGCAGCTAACCCCAGAACAGATTGCCATGTTACCTCCAGAGCAGCGGCAGAGCATTCTCATCCTTAAAGAGCAGATTCAGAAGACTGCAGGAGGAGCACCATGACCATCCTTAAGGTTTTTACATGCATTCTTGATTTGTTATGCACTGACTGTAGTTTGACAGTGATGTTTTACTCACTTTTTTTTTTCATATTATCCATTCATTTCAGAACTTGCAGTCTTCCTCGGCCCTCATCCTTGAGACATCTCTTTAGTTCGGAGTATTGTAAAATTGATTGTTTTTCAGTTCTACTCGAGATTTACTTTATGGATTGGTGATAAGCATAAGCAAAGCTGTTAAAGGATGATCTCAGTGACACAGCAAACTTCTATAAGCCAGAGCCAGATTTTCATCTGTTTGTCCTTTTCCCCCTGTGCTCTTAATGTTCATGTTAACCTCTGGAAAGCAGTTCTTGGTGTGTCTCCATAAAAATAAAAAGACTGAGCAGGCGTTTGTCATTTATTAAGTTGTTTAACAGTAGAAACCATAAAGTTTCCTAAGCAATGTTCAAAAGATAAAGAAACCACCGACTGACTTATCAGAAGGAAACAAATTTGTGAGTGCTTTTTCTGTTAACCTGCTTCCTTTAATCACTAAAATTTTATATTGCAGCCCTTAACATGTCATAATTTCTCTAACTGACTTAAGGATATGTGTGTCTGAGCTCTATTCATATGAATGAGGCAACCAGAAGCTTTAATTAAAAAAATATGCAGTTAATGACTTAAGTTTGTCTGGATAGAAAAGGGTACAAAATGTTTAACGTTTCCATAAAAATGTCAATGTGTCCGTAACCTCTAGACAGAAGGATCTTCAGAGTTTTGGACAGCAATGTTGCCTTATGTAATGGAGAATTTTAGTAACACTAAATGAGTAAATGAGTCAGTGCTTTAATTGACCTAGTAACGCTGGTTGTTATCAGTGTACTGTTTGTTAGTTTTAAAAAAAAGTGTAAACACTAGGCAGCTTTTCAGATAACTTGTCAGTTTTCTTAGTGAGTTGTGAAAGAGGTTCACACCCAAATGTCTTACAAATGTAAAGATGCAATTTTCCGGCAGTCTACTCAGAAGTTCTCCTTGTTGAAATAGAATTTGGTTTTTCGTGGATCTACATCAGAGTATTTGGCACAGCTTTTTTCCAACACTTTGGCCAAAGCTTGGGGGCCACATAAGAAAGTTCCAACCACAGACCTGTTGGTAAAAAGCAAGTAGAACAATGAGCAGAATATTTCAAGTCTTGTCATTTACTCAGGATTGGACGACAGGTTTGATCTTACGAGGGGTTCTCTTTGCGGACTTGCTCAAATTCCTTATCCCACTTGGGTCTGCCGTACTGGGTTTTCTGCTTTAGGCCAGTGACCACATCTGTGTCTTTATCATAATGAGCTCTCGCATGACGTGCCTGGGATGTCAAGTGAGGGATTACACAGATACAGATTACGAATAAAAAAGAAATGACCTTGCAGTCTTAATATGTTTCACATGCTTACATGACTTTGATCCCATCCGGTCAAAAAGAGTTTGTAAGTGAGGAAATCCCCCATCCCTCTCTCCTCCATTTCTTTCTCTAACACCTGGAGGAGGTCAACAAACCACTCGAAGGCGTGTGTTTCCCGGCAAAGCCAGTAGAAATATATCTGAAACCAGGAAACGTCTGTAAACAATGAGGCTCGAACAAAAGCCCTGGGAACTCCTCAGTGACTGGGTGTAAGTCTGCTGAGCAATAACCTGTCAAACGAGGTTATACAATGTACATTCCAGCAATAATATTCAAATGCAAAGTAAGACAGGCACTCTGAGCAATAGACGTAATCAGTTGAAAATTTCAGTTTAAATTTGATTAGCAAAATGCTCTAGAATCAATTGTCTTAACATAAGCCATTGGTTATTGGGGTTCTCTGTTTTCCTCCCACAACCTAAAAACATGCACCAGGTTAATTAAAAAAAATTGCCCTTGTGTGTGAAGGAGAGCGCATGCTTGTCTGTTTCAATATGTGGCCCTGTGTTTGACTGGTGACCAGTCCAGGGTGTATCCTGCCTCTAACCCAATGGCAGCTGAGATAGACTCCAGCATCCTTCGCAACCCCCCATAGGATAAGCGGTAGAGATAGTGGATGGATTGATAATATAATTGATCCCTGCATGAGTTAAATGTAGTATCCACTTTATTCAAATACAAAATTTAAAAGCTAGCAGAGAAATAAGCTTTGACGATGATACTTTTTAACATGATTTAAACAGACTTAGGAGTTCAGGTTACACCGTGTTGAGCTAAGAGTGTCAATATGTCCCATATGGCCCAAGAGGTACAAATGCTGTGGAATATCTAACAAATGAATCAACAGGTAAAGGTGACAGAGACCTAATGATATGAGCTTTTACCTTTCTTGTGCGCAGCTTTGGGTTGGATTCTTTGAATTTGTACCAGATGGATTTGAGAATGGAGGCAAATGGAGTGACTCCTATGCCAGCTCCGATCAGCATGCTAACCTCATAGTCAAATACATCCTCACTTGCCGTGCCAAAGGGCCCATCCACACCCATTCTGATGAAAGAAAAAGGGATCACACAAACCAGGACTGAAAAAGATTCATTTACATTGGCTACGTGCAGTTTATTTGTTAAATGTGGGTCTGATCTCCTCCTTTCACTATTCACGTTTACTCACGTAGTCTTACTGTGGCAAGATTTTAGAAAGAAAGTAGAATCATTTGAACTTGAGGCGAAACGGGTAAGGGGTCATTCAAATGCTCAGTTTGGGATGAAGAGAATGAACCTCCAATCACATTTCTGAAGAAGTTTGCAAACAAAATGATGCTCGGCCCCCTTCCTTTTTTAATAGGTAAGCATTCTATTCAATTTCATTATTAATTTGGATTTTAAAAGGAGGACTTTAGACTTAGTAGTAATTTGATACATTGCTATTGAATATGATCTATGTACAAGTGCAATGTAACTATTAAAATCTAAACTGTTGTTCTGTTTTTGTTCAGAAATCTTTCTAAAAATTATCTTTTAAACACACATTGGCTATGCACCTACTAAATTACAAACCTAGTACATAAATATGTAAAATGAAACACTGAATATGTACTTACTTTGGCCCCTGTGCCCCCTCTGGCAGCTCCTGCATGATGCTGATGAGTTTGTCTGTCCAGTCCCCTGCAGAGCGGATGTGGATGCTGAAGAAATCCTCCTCGGGTGCCGAGGTCATGGTGAACGGGTGCCACTCCAGCTGTGAGATTTGTGGGCAGTTCAGGAAGACATACTGACCCACCTCCATCTTGAAACCGCTCTTCACCAGCTGCAGCTCTAGTACTTTAGAAGGCCGCATCACGATCTGGCAATTGAGGATTCGCGTAACATTGGTCAGAGTGACATAACCTGCCAAACAACTCAGAAGCTAAAAATGAGCCCATCAAACAAACCTTTCTGTACCGGACGGTCTGCATATAGCGAATAAAACGGAGCAAGCGTTCACAGAGGTAGAGAACCATCGGACCGATCACCCACATCCAAGTCTGACAAGAAAAGACTGTGTCTTTATTTTGTATTAACAGAAGAAAACAGTTATTTTCTTCCACCATCAATCATATTTTAAAAACAAACAAACAAAAAACTACACATGTACCTGTGGAAACCCTCCTTCAAACTGTGGAATAGGACACTCAGGGATCCGCCCCCAGTCGTTAACATGGTCTTTACAGAATGTGGTGTTATGCGGTGGTTTTGTTGATTGTTTCCTCACGATGCGCCTGAGTGGGACATGAAGGTTTAACCATCCTGCGGATATCAACAAGCTTTGCGGACGTCAGGACACACTCCTCTTACCCAGCGCCATGAAAGACAAGCCCGGCGAAGAAGATGATGAAGAGATGGTGTGTGTACCAGAAGACCTCAAAGTAGCTGCGTCTGATGACCTCCATGGAGGACGTAATGATGAGGATTAGAGCCAGGGTGATAATGACCCCCGTGAGGCCAGCAATGGTGGTGAAGACAAAGTAGGTTGGGATCTGCTGCAGATTCTGACCAGGAGGAAAGAATTGTAACTGTCACTACCCAAGAACATGGAGGTAATATTTGCTAAGAAAAATCTGTAAAGATGATGGATGAATAAAAAAAATAAAATGTTATTGGTTGGACACCTCAATACACTTTTAAAGCCCAATGACATCATATAAGGGCTTTTAGAACTGCAGACACCAAGATTGAGTTTAACTATTTTCCAAGTTGAATCTGTACAGCTTTCACTGACACACATGCGCACACATACAGTGGTAAGACTTTCCTAAACAGACGGTTGAACACTTACAAGTTCAGTTATTCGAATGGGGTTCAGATAGGTGGTGTTGTCCGTGTCCTCCTGATCAGACAGTGCGGTGCTGAGGGCGTCGTAGATGCCTTGTCTGCTGTTGTTGTACCACTCCACGTTCAGCAAGTGGGCAATAATGTGAACAGCTGTTCTTACCACAGATACATATTACTTTTAAATAGTGATAGAATTTACAGAAATCTATACTCAGACTTGTCATTCTAAAGAAAATATGGAAATGTGACCCAAGCACATTATATTTTAACTAACTGATGTGAAAAATTACATTTAACAACCTGGTCCTGCATTTATCTGACGCATGAGGATATAAAAGATGTATTTCAAATAGCTATATTTTAAAAACACAAACATCTTTCATCACCAAGATGACGTTTATAGTGTAAGTCAGGTAAAAATGGACAATTTTTAGATCTTAATTTTAGAACATTATCTGAAAAAGTTGATGTATACCCACAGCAACATAGATGTCAGAAAAATACCTTTTTTCAACTATTTCTTTTAATGTTTTTCAGCTGATGACAGCGTACATTTAAAGGCAATATGTGAATGAGAGTGGAATAGACTGCCTGCTTTATTCATCAACTCTAACTAACTCTTGGTTTGCTTTACTGATCCTAAAGGTAGAGCAATGTGTTAAGATGTTTTCCAGAGCTGTGGATTTGTATCTATAGTCAAAGATGGTTGAGTTCACCTGTCATTGCGCCGATCATGTAGCCAACCAGCTTGTGGAAACTTAAATTTTTATCCAACTGTTTCCTCATACTTCTGCTGCAGCACTGAAATGAAATAATAATTAAAAAAAAATAACACAATTTGAGAACAGATAACCTAGCACTCGTGATGTTATGTCACGCAAGCCCAAAACGTCCTTCCCGTCACAGACCGTATTCATAATGATCCTGTCCACTGATAGTGAGTGAGGAAAACAAAGGGAATGTATAAAACAATAATGGGAACAAGTTTGAAAACTAATCTGTCTTAGCTTATCACACAGTATAAAAGTATAAAGGATACATCATAAAATTCAAATTGGAGTATTAGTTTGTTCTGAAAGAGTTCTTGCTTTTACTGGTCAAGGTTCTCTCTATTCAAGAGATCATTTCAGGCCCTATTCCGGGATTATTATTTTTTTTTACATACAATTAAGAATAATTAGTCACTGAAGTGGCTTTTTTAAATTTTGGAAATATTTTGAAAATCAGACCACTCCACACGGCCCTCTCGATTAACTTTGGACAAGCATGATCCATAACAAAACCCCGTCATGACTTTTTTTTCTCTCCCCCCTCCTGATAGAAACACGGTGAACTCAGTGAATTTTCCTTCATGGCTTAGGACTTTTTGTTTTTCTAGATGTATCTGAAAGATGGAATTCGTTTTTTTCCCCCTAAAAAAACCCTCCAGTTGATACAGGGAAAACGTCTCACCACGAGGGAGCCTCGGACCAGAGACAGCAGGTTTCTGCACACCGGGAGGAGGATCAACATGCAGTTGAAGTTGAGAACTGCAGCAGGAGCTCTGGCCCAGGCCAGGGCTGACTGGAGGAAACATGAGAAAGATATAATTCACACAAATCCGATGACTCTTCATGAACGTCAAGGCACTGGCCTCGGAGGGGTCCGAAGACCCTCTGACTTACCCCTAGGAGATGGCGAGTGTAGAAGTATTCATCCCCCAAATCGTAGACGAAATAAAACCAGACAAACAGAAAAATGTTGATGGCCATCCAGACCACCTAGGAAAAAAACAAACAAACACACGGGTCGTGATTCGCGCGCGCGTAAAATCACGGCATTCATCCTCACCGGTTTTCATAGAAAAAATGAAGACTGGCAGCTCACCACAGTGAAGGAGGTCAATCCATTGTTTATAATCCAGTTCCCCATCTTGGTCACTTGCCGTTGAACTGAACCCCCGCTCGGTTTCTTTATACTTATCAGTCCGGCCTCCACCCTCCCTCTCAGGTGCGAACGTGGTGTAACTCAAGGAAACAGGCGGAGTGCATAGACTTTGTGCACGGAAGTTTGAACTCGTTTTTTTTTTTTTTTTTTTTCCCTTCACCTAAATAGTTTCTCGGATATGTTGAGAGGCCACATTCCGGCCTGGTAAACGACGACAAGGAATGAGGAAGTTGACAGAGGAGTTTCCATCAGATTTATTTCAATTACCCTAAAGTTCAATTAAGTAAAAAAAAAAAAACAGCAGACTTTTGTAAGACATTAAATATTTTATTTAAGTTTCAAGTAACACAGTAGTCAAGGCACTGAAAACTAGACAAAAACAAACAAAAAGGAACTTACATGACCAAAGGCAATAAAAGAAACACTGAAAGTTGTAGCTCGTTCAGCGTCAATGTGTTAATGCCACATCAAATAAAATCCTTACCTTAATGCTATTGAGCTTGGCGGTGATAAGAAATAACCATTTTACCTGTTTTGCCTATGTCTTTCTCATTTCCCCCCCATGCAAACACACACTAATTGGGCAGAATGTCTCAAATATATATTTACAAGTAATTAGTCATTTCTTTAAACCAAAAATCAAAATGGCCCTGAGAAATTTCGTGTCCAATGTTTTTTTTTACTTTATAAAGAATTTAATTGATTAAACAAAGCGCAAGAGTAAACAATGACCAAATTAACCAAGCTTTAAATTAAGAGTTAGTCACAGCACAATCCTAAAAGCACACTTTGACAAATCTTGTCACTATTTTTATTCTTCTATTGTTTTTATTTTATTTGCTGTTTTTTTTTTTTTTACAAAACTAAAACGTGTTTCATCAGTGGCAGCCGACCTGGACAATGAACAACAGAAGGCATTATTGCAGAAACTTTCTGCAATTGAGCAACAAGGAAGATGTATTCCCTTTTTGGGACCTTTTCTTGAACTGTTCTTTCATGATAAACTTTGTAAGTTATACTGCGTGGAAAGGGGTATTTTGTAGCGTGAAAAGCCAGAGCGGAAGAACGCAGGGGATCCTGGTGAGTTTGTCATGGGGCTCAGACTCCTGGCACCTTTCCAGCACACCTGGTTCAGTCCCGTACCAGTCCCTTAAAGGCAGCCTTTGTGCGCGGCTGCATATCTCAGCGTGCCTCACCCTTTGATTGACTGTAACCTCTGGGCCCTTTGACAACCTTAAAATAAAGGTCTTCTGAGGTACCTCAGTCCCTCTTGAACCAGCAAGTAAAGCCTTGAGCACTTAAAGAGAAAAAGGCAAAGTTTTTGTCGATCTTCTGGAAAAGCAGAAATCGCTGTGGTTTCAGGGTGCGAGACCGCATTATTCCTCGGATGCAATTCAGTAATGGTACTTGTGTTGATGCAGAACCAGTTTGATCTCAAGCTGCCTCCATGATGTCCTCTACAATAGCTGTCTCCTCCTCTCTTGCGTGACTGTCGTCAGCAGGATATGAGGTTTGAGGGTTCAGCAGTTGAAGGGGCTCCTCTGGTGCCAGCACCATGGTGGCGGCGTTGGAGTACGAGGGGGTCACCTCCCCTCGCCTCCCCCTTCCTCCTTGCCCCCTTCTACGGCAGCAGACACAGTGCAGGCAGTCATGGACGTTGTATTTGAAGAGGCTTCTACAGGGATGACAGAACTGGTAGAAGAGCAGCATGAAGAGCACAGCCAAGCTGTAGCAGATAAGCAGCTGGACAGCCAGGAGTGGGGCGCACACGTACTCGTAGAAGTCTGACTTGAAGAAATACCAGAGTGTGATGAGGAGGAAATTCTCAATGAAGCGTGCACAATAATACAGGGCAAGGCGGCCCCAGTGCTGCTTCTTCTCAATGAGCTCTCGGTGAGCGAGATCGAGCTGCACAGCCGACCAGCAGAAGATGTTGATGCAGGCGTAGAGGAGTGTAAACATGCACAGCACCACAGCCGTGCCCAACTTAGAGAAGTTCTTCTCTACGTTCTCAGTCAGGGAGCCTTTCCTGGCCCAAAACTCTACCCAAGGTAGAAAAAAGAAGAAGAGCAGGTTTACCATGCCAACCAGTATCACCCAGTGGGTTAGTGCAGTGCTGAAGAGGACCAGAGCGGTGACCCGAGTGGCAATCTCCAGCCCTCTCCACACAATCATGCATCCATAAGCGACAGGCCGCAGCCGCACTTTGTAGTCATCGTATCTGATCTGGATGGCGAGGACGCTGCACACCAGAGCCCCGTATGTGATAGAGATCAAGGTGATGATCATCAGAGCAACTGTCAACACAGACACAAGATCAGCTTCACTAAAAGGCAACGCAGTTTCAGGCAGATAAAATAAGATACTATCACAGGAATGCATTAAAAACATTGTATTGACTTATATTCAAACATTTGACCATTCAGCAGAAACAAGCTGGAAACAGCACTGACATCATCTAGCTTCTTCTTACAAAAATGTTAGTTTTGTTGAGACAACAGATTGCACCTCTACATGCTCTGGAGACATGAACCAACATTTTTGTTAGTTTACATTTTATTTGGAGCTTTGTTTGCACACAGCTTATGGGACGTAAAGCCAATATTCCCTTTACCGAAGTGTTTTTTTCCTTACCGCAACCAATGATGTAGGAAGGAAACAAACCCAAAGCAGGGACTGACATGCTCGGGAGGTAAACCCGTGCGTTCATGTACAAGTAGAACAGCTTCCACAGTATTTTCAGAAGAAAATGTGCACACCTAAGAATTATTTCATTATTCAAACAAAAAATGTCATCCACTAATACAATCTTTCTACTTGTTACTCTCTGAAAATAATACCATGGCCCCGGATTTGGGTCTTGAACCCCATCCCAGAGGATCCAAACCCTCCTTCTCAGAAAAAACTCAGAATTTAGCTTCCTATTTAACTATCCCTAAACCAAACTCTTACTTCTGGTGGGGAAGATGTATTTCTCCTGGATGGTGGCATACAGCTGCAGCGTCAGCTGAGGGGTGGAGCCCAGAAATGCCTGGATAACTGCAGTGCGTTTAAAAGCATTTCTGTGGGTGGCGAGGGTGCGCTCCGACTGGCCAATTTCCAGCTCCATGTGCATCTGCTGTCCCTTCTTCAGGTGGATCTTCCTGGAAATGGTGACATATGGTTCCTCTCTTTTACCTGCTCTGAAATAGATGACGAGGGCCTCGATGCACCTGCGATAATCGGATA
Organism: Fistularia tabacaria; assembly: GCA_901007705.1. Taxonomy (NCBI): domain Eukaryota; kingdom Metazoa; phylum Chordata; class Actinopteri; order Syngnathiformes; family Fistulariidae; genus Fistularia; species Fistularia tabacaria. The sequence goes on from CAAKHD010005323.1 coordinate 10,648, forward strand.
AAGGGAAAAAGGTGAGTTGAGAAATGTGCTTCACCAACAGATGGCAGTACAGGGTTACTGTTAAAGAGTGACGGTGAAAAAAAGTGTTTGACATGAAGTATCAAAGTAAACAGTTGTTGTCTTTATTGCTTGGAACTTTAATCCAGAGTTAACACCGAACTGATATGTTATACTATACTACACTATACTATAGGTTTCAATAGACACGTCTTTGTAAGCTGTAGCTTTACAAACACCAGAGGGCAGTCAGGGGAGGGAAAGCAGAGTATGAATGCCTGGAGTGGAAATCTCAGGGTGTGGTCCTTTAAACGCTTGAAAGGTAAATTCTGTCTCTGTTGGCTCTCAGGCGGAAACCAAGAGGAGTCAGAAGAAAGCATGTTTACTAATAGAGAGGAGGATGCTGAGGAGAACCCCCAGGACGAGGCTCTGCCCTATATACGGCCTGATTATCATCATTTCGTGTTATCAGTCCACAACCATGCCACTAATTTTGGATGACGAAAGGAAATAGTGCCTGTGCCTCTATCTGCCCATACCAGGGAACTGTATTTCTCTGCCAAGAGAACTTAAAATGTCACCCAAGCTACTGACTAAAGACAAATGCGTAAGAAACCTAACAATTGGAAAAGAAGAATTAACAATTAACAAGAATTATAGAAAAAAAAGGTAGGATATTTCACCAAAATGGATATTGCGACACATAATTATTTGCCACCCTTAAAAGAGAGATGTCTCAGAATCATAATAAGAGGATATATCTTATCACAAAGCCCTAAATGGCTCAAACAATGTGTCATATTGAATCCTATCAACATCCCCCACTGATAGTAGAACAAAAACTGCCACTCCCAGTGGCACAAAGTTTATCTTCATAACACTCAAGAAGAAATAACCTTCCTTAAATCCTCACTCCTCTTCCAACTCAAATTTATACCTTGAAACATGAATTGCTAAACTACTTCACCCTGGATCCCCCTCAGGCTGCTCTAAAGTTGGAAGAAGCGGTTTAGGGTTCCTCGCCCCCTCCAAAAACAGGCCAAGCTGTAAACAAAACTGAACCTTGACTCTTACTTGCCTCAAGACATTTATAAAACCTTATTGTGTCACGCTCCCCGTGAATCCTTCGTTTTATTAATGTGTCAGTTTTGTTATTAATGTCACTCTTCTGACTTGCTTCCTTGTGCCGTTGCTGTTGCTGACCGAGAAGATTTCTAGTTCTGTGGTCGATCACGAGATATCAATTTTTATTACACACAAGAGAGGGAACAAAAATGACCTGGAACATGTATCTGCATTCTAGAGGCAAACCCAGTCCTGCAAGAGTTTTCTGACTGCAGACCTGATTGTTACATGACTCTTCTGGAATGTTATCTTTTACTCCAAAATACCATCATCTCCAGCTTTGCACTTTTTAAGAGGATTCACCCCCTCCATCCCCTCAAAAAAAAAAACAGTTAAAGAAATGACAATTTAGAAATGATTTATCAATATGCAACTTCCAATTTATTTTTTGGGGGGGAAAACTCTATCTTGCTTATTATCCCCCCCGCCTCCCCAAGACAGTACCTGAGAAAAAAACTTACCAATTACAAGAAAACACAAGAGTACCAGGAAATACAACAGCAACAGTTATTCAATCCAAATAACTGAACAAAAGCATGGACATTTCTGAAAGAAAAAAGAAAAAAAATAAACAAACAGTGTAAGTTGGGATTTTCTATATCACCTTCTTATGTTGGTGATTAGCGAGAATTCAAACACAACAGATAAGATAAACAGTAAGGTGGTAATTTGTTACTTTTCTATCCCTATTGTATTGCATTTGAACCAGCAGTCACCCTTCATTTCTGTTGCAGTGATAGAGGCTGCAATTTATTTTCCTTTTTCCAATGTGAACCTAAAACCCTTCACCTAACCCGCTTTCAGCACAGGGTTGAATGTATTCTGACTGAATACTTGTTTCCTGTGTACTTTTCCTTTAAGACTCAGGAATCCCAGATGACTTCTTAGATGTGTTCATGTCTGCAGTGCGCCGCTGAGCTCAGCCGGCCTCACACACCCCTGACTCATCAGTTGGCCGTTTCAGACACTGTTGCTTCAGCTGCTACTCTCTTCTTCGTGACGCAAAGTCAGCCCTGTGTCAAGGTCCCTCGCTGCTCTGTGAACTCTGTTTGACCCAAATATTACATGACAGCAGGGCAAATCCTACAGTTACTTGCAAATAGGCCCTTATCTCTGACTACACACACACACACACACACACACACACACACACACACACACACACACACACACACACACACACACACACACACAAAATGTATAGCCAATCCCACACCGATACATTGGCTGTCAAAAGAGCTTTCTAATCTTCAG
>CAAKHD010005323.1:13043-32329 GCA_901007705.1 Fistularia tabacaria
CTGCCTTCCATCTCTATATCGCGCGTTTTACCACACGCTCAAGATAGCGCTGCCGCGGTCACACACACACACACACACACACACACACACACACACACACACACACACACACACACACACACACACACACACACACACACAGGATGTATAGCCACTTCCAGACTGATACGTTTGCTGTACAAAGAGCTTTCTAGTCTTCAGCTTTAGCGTACAACATAGAGCATCATTAATGTCACAGAGTCTGATTTACTGGCATCATTTCGAAGAAGAACTGACTCCACAATGGTCTGGGAGGACAGTCTGAGGGTACTGAACTCCAGCCAACAGGCACTTAGGAAACTGAAACAAATGGGATGCAGCCTGAATTTCACTTAGATGGAAAAAAAAAAGCACAATTGATAAATGCATTACCCAACAGGATCAATATTATGGCTCTCAAGGCGGTGCCTCATGTTCTGGAAAAAGGTTACAAACAGGCTTCAGTTTGCATTTGCAGCTCAAGTGTGCCATATCACTGAAAAATGAGCAGAAACACGGTTTCAAAAGAGATCCTCGTCACATTTACACAACGGAAGTGCTGATGCCAAAGCAAAACAACAGGCAGGACATTCTTGCAATAACTCTTTTGCAAGATCATCCTGTTTAGCACACCAGGGATTACTGTACATCAGACCTAAAAGGGACAATACCAGTGTGGCCAGACAATTAAGTGTTCAAAAACCTCAAAATAATAGGTTCTGCATAGCAATGGTAATTGGCCTCCACTTATGTAGCACTTTTATCAAATTCGCTGTTTAGAGTGCTTCCCTCTGGATTTTACATTCACCCATTCAAACACGGATAACCTAACCATCAGGATCAACTGGGCGTTCCCAGGGACACTTCGGCAGGCAGACAGGAGGAGCCAGGGTTCCCCGACTGGAGGGATGCACGATCAACTGAGCCATAGTCCCCCTCAGGCATGCCTCCTCTGCATGACTAGGCGAGTCCGAACTAGCACAGCAATTACACGCTTCTTGTCTACATTTAAGATGCAGGCCAGTGCTCTTCAGACAAGCTGAAACAAGGTCATCCATGAAAAAGATTATGAAACTTACAATTTGAAAATGTATTTTTGTTTCCGTTGGCACAAAGGCCACTAATATAGAGGGGATTTTTTTCTCAACATGTTACAGATTCCAGGAAGTTGTAAAATGTGTTCAACAAAACTTTTGATAAGAAATAATGTTTCTTGGGACAATATCAGTGATTACATCCTCCCCAAGTAAAACAGGAAACTTAACATCGAACCAATCAAGCAGGAGAGGTGATTAGTTTACAGTGGCGCAGCTCCAAAGAAAAAATCAAAATGAATCAATTGGCATAGAAAGCAGGATGAATTGCACAGGATCCAGAAAACAATCCAGACGATAGAGCTCAACATAACAGATGATTATGCTGAGCACAGCAGCGCTCGTGGCAGTAAAGACTCTCATTGTGATTTTTCGGGCTGTTCTGAATCACTGGCGGCCAGCAACAAAGCCTGCTAGATCATAAATCAGAGTCAGACCTGATGGATGTAGCTGCTGCTGCTGCTGGTTGTATGTCTTTATCAGTCTTTGGTTTTCATTTCTCACAGCGAACAGATGTTAACACTTCTATCATCTCCCACCTCCTCACTTATTCTCACCGGAGATGTTGCTACTTCCTATGTGATTTCTTGCCCATATATAAAGGACATTTCTTGGCATTTTTAGGTGCTATCTTACTTATTCTTAGCTGATTTCTTGCTTTCTCGAGAGAAAAAAAAAAGCTTTCTCATGATTTTAAATATCCCCCACTGAGTTTTTTGAAAAAGAAAGAAAACTCAAATACTTGGAATGACCTGGGGTAACTTCTTGCTAAAGTTTTATCTCTAAATTTGACTAATGGCTAAAAAGGGCTATTTATAATTATTTAATATTCTTATTAAATACCTGTAAATAATCTTGTGACATTCTAAGGGGTCCTGACTTTGAGAACCCTGAATTATTGAATCCCAGTTGTCATGCTGCTCATGTTTGTGATATAATCCTATCAATCATTTAATTAACTGAATTCTTACTATTATTATTATCATCATTATAATTACTGCTACAACAAAAATGTGGTGAGACCAGCGGTGCTGTATGGTTTACTGGCATTGAGGAAAAGACAGGAGGCAGAGCTGGAGGTAGCAGAGATGAGGATATTAATGTTCTCTTTGGAAGTGAGGAGGATGGATTGGGCATGTTAGATATTTTAGACAAAGTCAGAGAGGCTAGCCTGAGATGGTTTGGACATGTAAAGAGAAGGGATAGTGAACATATTGGTAGGAGGATGGTGAGGTTGGAACTGCCAGGCAGGAGGACTAAAAAAAAACCAAAGGAGGTTTTATGGCCAGAGTGAAAAAGAACATGAAATTAGTTTGTTTGTGCAGAGAATAAGATGGTAAGATAGAGGCAGATGATTCTCTGAGGTGACCCCTGAAGTGAGCAGCCAAAATGCTGGGACTATTATTAATTTCACTGTAATTTCTCAGTCTTGCAACCTTCTTGAAAATTAATTTGGATTCCCTTTAACACTCTATGCCATCACTGCAGCTCATCTCCAGCTTTCTAACCCCGTTTGATGATCCAGTCCTTCGCTCACACACACACGCACACGCACGCACGCACGCACGCACGCACGCACGCACGCACGCACGCACGCACGCACGCACGCACGCACGCGCACACACACACACACACACACACACACACACACACACACACCTCTGTTGACCTTGTCAAAGTGTATAAAAGAGGTGCTGCATGTCTTTACACATGTTGATATTGCGCTGTGTTAAGCAGAACTGGTAAAGCCGGAATAGAATGGCCACTGAAGACTACTTTTGTAATAGTTATGACTCAGTTAATTATTTCTCCAGGATACAATGCTCAGTATAAGTTCACTTCCTGTTTTAAATGGCATTACAAAAAGCAGGCTTTCTTCAGCGTCCATCTTTATCACCGTATCTGATGGAAAAACAGACCAACTGTAATATTTTTGTCACACTGAAAGCTTGAATAAGGCATTAATCAAGTGGTTTATAGCCCTTTGGCAAAACTTTTCTCCCGGCAAGGATTTATTCGCACTTGAGCATGGTGCACCTGCTTGCAAAAAGAGCACGCCTACAAATGAATTTTCACAAAAAAACTCATCTATGCACACCACATCCCAGTCTGTGCAAGATCCCCCTGTGTGTGAAATACACACACAGAATCCAGTGCAGTTTTCGAGAAACACACAGCTCGCCTACATACTCGTGCATGAGTCAGGGTTTGCAATACAGATCTCTCATCGAAGTTTCCCAGGTGCTGAGATGCAGACATCCACTCTTTGCAATATTTCTATACTTGCTGCTTTTATATTGGACGCGCTTCCTTCAAATCTCCAAACACAAATGGATCAGTCCATCTTATTGGTAGATTCTTTTTGGGCAACAACTATGACCTCTTGATTCCTGAACAAGCCAGGCCAGATCAACTGTGTCTGTTTGGCAGCATTGAGGACTTTTAGAACCGTTGGCGCAGCATGAAAGGGCGTGTTCCAAGGGTCATCACAAGTTATGTGATAAGACAGCGGTTCAGTCGGGAGGCATGTAATTTGTGACCAAATCCTTGAATCTAAATTAAATGAAGCTGCAAAATATCACAAGGTGCTCTCCAGAGTTCTCTGGATTCAAGACTTTTGAGATTGCAAAATGTGCGCAGATTTTCTGCTCAGTTAAACATTATGTAATTTACACAGGACCTGCTCTTCATCTGGCATGTGATTCAGTCATTGCCAAGCTAATCTGTGTGGTTTGCAAAATACTGCAAAACTCTGTTATTATGTCTGCGATGATCATGATATTGTGCCGATCATTATAAGAAGGGCAAGGAACTGCTTCAGATGGATGGTTACCGAGTAAAATATGTCATACTGTGATTATGTACAAAAATCTTATTTGTCTAGTATATTCTTATGTTGCATTTGTTTTCTTCTCTGCAATCAAAGTTGATTTTACTTAATGTATCAATGGAAAATAACGGGACAGCGGATGATTGCAACATAATGGGCTTGGATTATTATTTAATTTTTTTTACACCTGCCAGGTGTTCAATTCATAAATCAAAAGAAATGCAAAACACACAGCAATTATAAAGGTTTTATTAATCACTACTGTTTTGTTTTCTACCCATGATATTTGAGGGCCTTTTTTTAATGAAATCTCACCATATTTCAGGATATCAGATTGAATATAAATTCATTATCAAACTAACAAATTCCATCATGATACACATGAATCTTAGGTAATGTCTAGGTTTTGTTGGATGTGATTTAATACAGGTAAACTCACACTTTTGTTGCGGTGAAGTGGAACGTAGCTCAAGGGACTTACTTGTGATTTCCAACATCGAGTGAAAGCAATTCTGGATGCTGGTGATAAAATTATGTTTTTTTTCCCATACATATAGTCAAGACAGTATTACCAGCACAGCATTATTTGCAGATCTCAATTTGTATCACTCTACCTACCCCTCCTTATATTACCTATGGAAAGTTTCTAGTGTTTATAGCCTTTTCTGTAAATTAAACTTGAAATATGTATTATTTTGGACACAAGCCCCTCAGGAGATCTCAGGAACATTAACATCCTTTCATACTGGACCCCTAACACGGATGGAAAACAGATGGCTGTTATTGATTGCGCATATGTGTGTGTGCAGAGCCCCACCTACCGAATGAGGGGGCCGAGGAGCAGCAGGTGCAGGAAGAGGACCAGGGGTCTGTCCCGTCCCAGGTCCCTGTGCACGAAGGTCAGCGTGAGCTGGATGAGCACGGCGGGCACGAGCATGAAGGCGATAGTGAAGCCCATCCAAGTGACGTCCTCGGTCTTCTGGTAGCTGCTGCACAGCAGGGCGGCGGAGACGAACTCGGCACAGTAGAGCACCGTGGCAAGGACCACGCTGAGCGGGGGGTGGACCCGGCTGTGGTTGACCACCAACATGACTCCGTTCTCGGCCACGGTGGCGTCCGTGATCTGCTCCCCGTCCTGCTCCTCCATGGCGACCTCGCACATGATGACCGCGGTGCTGCGCCCTCCAGAGCCACGTTGTAAAGCGCACCTTCTTTCCCGAACGTCTGAACTCCCTCCCCGTGCTTTTACATCACCATTTGTAAATCATGCTTGATGCGCCGCCTCTCCCAACTTTCCACCAAGTTGATCATTGCGGATTTCACATCGCTTTTTAAAAAAAAACAAAAAAAAAACTCCTTCCCTGTGCGTGGCGGTAAGGTCACCGGCCCGTGACGTCCGTTTTTATCCCGGCGAAACCACCTCGCAGCCCGGGGCGAACCCGGGTACGAAACTGCCCTGTCGGGTGTTAGAGCGTGGGAGTTAGGCCTCGTCACGCTGTCCCGCGTCGTTTCTGCTCGTCTGTAGTGTCTATGTGGAGTTTTCCGCCACGCCAGAAACACGGCGAGGTTCAAGAGTGCGAATCCCGGTGGTGAGCTGTTTCAGGGGTTTCCAGCTGTTCGCTGGTCGCTGCGCATATCAGCTGTGAGCCGCCCTGCCCGGACGCTGCCAAGTGACACAGCGGCGTTAAGTCAGAACTGCATCAGGAGGCCGGAAGTGATGAGTTCGTGTTTTCAAAGTAAAAGCCGACATGCGACTTCATCCAGCGAAAGAAAAGCTGCTGTAAAACTTCTGCGAAAAGACGGGAATTTAAGGAAGGTCGACAGCCGATCAGTGATGGTAAAGATGAAAAATAAGAAGTATTTTTCAGCTTTGGAATATTGTTAACAGCGACTGTTGTTAAGGAACGAAGGGTTATGATAACTTCAGTCATTTTTTTATTTCATGATATTCATATCACTGTTTTACTTCCCATTTTAAAATCATCTATAGATATCCACTTAATCATTCATTGTTACTAATTTCATTGTTACCAGCAGTGCATTGGCTAGTGCCACTGACATCACACAGGGTGTCACCTCATTGTGCTATTCCTGTGTGACATCATAGCTTTCCCTTTCACAGTGAGGACCACAGCTGCTCATTTCACAATGAATCTCCTCCTGTGATATCACAAGTTTCTCTTTCACAATAAAAGCTGCACTGGACACACTCTCTCCCCCTCCCTCTCTCTCTCACACCAACATACACAGGAGGGGTGTAATTGTAACAAGTTTCATATCAATAAAATTGCTATTTATGCACAGATAATAAAATGATACAACACAAGCCAATAACGTCTACCAATAGATCAAAATATGCAGTGATCAACATGGTGGCTTCATACAGTCAAGTGTTTGTTGTGCTAAAATGGAAGCATAGTAGATTTGAGGGATCACTTTCACTCTGTTTCCATTTTTAGTTTCCACCAACAGGGCCGACTTGGCCTTGTCATGTTGACCTGTGGGACGGACATTGAAGAAGCCCCCTGAACAGGTGCAGCACTGAGTAACTAGGAGGACCACTCTCAATCGTCTTTGCCCTTTTCTGAGTTTTCACAACTAAAGATTACTTGATGAAACTACAGGAGAACCTTTAAATGATACACATGACTTGCAAACAGAAAGAGTTTACTGTTTACTCACGTGTACAAAAAATAATTATCCTAGGTCCTGAGAAAAGTACAATCTGTGTTAGCATTGTTGGTATTTCAACTGCCCTAAAGTGTGTTGGACAGGTTGACATTTGCGTGACCTGTGATCACAAAATTAGTATGATATGGTATGAATATGGCTTACTGGGATTACTGTGTTTTCCAGTCAAAGGCAGTTTGAACAAGGTGTGACCTTATCCATTTACATTTCATCTGAATCATTATCTTGTGCCAGGTATTGAGAGGGTCGGAGACACATCTAATGGGGTCTGTCATTACTAATGCATGTGTTTGTCAAGGTGGTGGTGTGTGTCAGCGACTCAAGAGAGCAGTGGCTGCCCGCTCTGTTTATCTGCTGAGAGGAAGGACATGCAGGAGGGAATGCAGCAGACATTCCTGGTGCACCATATTATGATCTAATAAGGGCATTGCATCAAGACTATGATTTCAAATTCTTCTGGGTCCTACTTTGAACGGGCTCTGTAAAGAAGACACTTGCCTAAAGCTATTTTTTGCTCTCATCTTCAGTGAGGTTATATTACTGTCACCTTTGCGCTCTATTCTCTCTTGGTGTTTAGTGCTCACAGACCCCTCCCACAAGTCTAATGGTCCATAGTCTTTGCTGTTTACTGTATTTGTGAATCTTTGTGTGTCAGTTTTATTATTTGACACACTGGTGTGGTCGGTTGGAGTCTGCCTCGAGTCCTCTCAGTGGGAGAGAGCAGCGTGAGTTTACAAAATGTTGGTGTAATGAGAAAAAACATTGAAACAAACTATTGGCCCTGAAAGGGTATTTCAGGGTTAATAATTAGGACTCGGGAATACATTTTAAATTTGGCCTAAATGTGGTTGTTTTTTGTATCGATAAATGTAATATTTAGAAAGACGTGTTAACTTTGTAAAAATCCAAAATTAAGATGTTAGTTAATTTATACTCATTTTGTTCCTTAACAACATCACTTGAGCGGATATAAGGATGCTAAATGAGCCAATTAATCATATTGGCATCCTCAGAAAAAAATCTGCAAATGAAATAAGATTTAGTTTCAAATAGATTTAATAAAATTTGTATCTAATAAAAGACACACCCCATCGCAAACCTGCTGTGGATCACATTTCCGTGCAGGGAGACACACAAAGCACACTTATGTTTTATCAGAATTTGTGATGAATATTTGACTACACGTCTTAGTTACTGACTTCACTCATTTTTTCCCTGCGTCAAAAATGAGGCTGAGAGGATCTGCGTTGCAGGGTTTTAACGAAGTAAAGTCTGTAAATTAATTCTGCACCAACAGCGGTTGAAAATGCAAAGCTGTTTCCTCTTAGCTCCCTCGGCCTCCTACACAGCTTGACGATTTAATTTTGAAAGACAGTAACGAGTGCGCGGCCAAATAATTGCTCCCTTGACCACAGCGTCATCTAGCGGTTTAGCTCTATCTCAACAGGTGTCTTATTGTTGAACACGTTTTAATGACTTTACGTAATGCGTTGATCCTCAGTTGATTCATTATAATCTCTTACGCAGTCAAATTGATGCGTAAGTATAATCTTTTATTCTGTCAGCTGGACTCATTCCTTCCCTACATTTCGAGTTATTTTATATTAATTGTTGACAGTTTGTTTTCTGTCTACAAATTGTAGATGACATGATTATGTATGTATGTATGTATGTATGTATGAATATATTTGTGTTTTTGTGTGTATATTTCTACTCTAGTCATATATTCATTAAAATTTAATGAATTTATGACTATGACTATTTAATGTTTAAATCATTCTTTATCTATGGGATAGGCTCCAGTCCACCATGCAACCTTGACTGCAAGACACACACACAAATATGTATAAACATAGACATTATATATATATCTATACACACAAACACATACATATACACACACACACACACACACATATATATATATATATATATATATATATATATATATATATATATATATATATATATATATACATTTCATTATCAATGGGCTTCAATAACCTTATATAGACCCTTGCAACCCTGACTGCAAGATATACAGTATATGTGTGTTTGTACACACACACACACACACACACACACACACATACACACACACACACACACACACATGCACGCACACACAAACACACAAACACACACACAAACACGTTTTCAGCAGGTGAAGAATAAAAAAAACACTGTGAACTAGTTTCAAATGCAGGGTATTTTACAATACAAAATGTTCAACTTTAGGAACAGCAACAAGCAACAGCAATGAGCATGAGGCTTTAAATGTAGAAATTCAAGGTATATATGGGAGATACCCATCCCAATACTCCTTGAGTGTTATTTTTCAAGTGATCAAAACATCCAAACTGACAATGCACCGAAATCAAGCTTCAGGCCAAAGTGTAAATACAACTTGAGTAATCTCTTAGTGTACAGTGTATTCTGACTCTACATCACATGTTGTGATGTCATTAGTGCTAAAAGCTGTACAGCCTAAATCTGTCTGCTGTAGCCTCTTGCAGGTCAGGAGGAAGATAATGGTACGTCACAGATCACGCCACAGGACATGATTTGCTCTCCTGTGCTGATATATTCACCTTTCATTGGTTTTTTTTCCTAAAGGATCCCTCAATCCAATGACGTGGGATCTCTACTGACATGTGTGTTGGATTGGTCGAAATGACAAACAACATTTCCCAGGTTGCACCTCCCCCCCATGAGGTGACCAAGGGCTTAGCATGAGCCTAATTACATGTTGTTGCTATTTAGTGCAGGATGTTTGTAGAGACGTTGACCCAAACAGATGCATGGACATAGACTTACTTCTGTAAGTACATTTTACTTTGATATAGAAATGTCACATTTTTTGCTGCTCATATAAAGTTAACGATAGCCATTCAGTGGGGTCTGAGTAGAAGTGTCAGGTGCCCTGGATTTTTAAAATGCTTTATTTTATCTGTAAAATCACTGCTTTTCAAAAACAATATATTATACTCACATTAATTATAAATTCATGAAACATGTTTCCTTCTCAACTACAAATGTTTGCAAATGTTTAAAAGAGTGTTATCCAAAGTGGTCTCATCCACAGAAAATATATTTTACCTGACAATATTTCACCATATTTCTCTTTATTATCAGGTTTTTCAAATAGATGAATTACGTACATTTTAAAGCTCTACCACTTATGGGATAAAAAGAAAACATAAATTTGCAACAAAGTGTCCTGGCTGAGTATCACAGCAGAACTGCATAAATAGTTGGTCGTTCAAGTATGCTTTCTCAAATGTCCACAAAGAGCAAAAATATTTTTAAATGAATTTGCCTGGACCAAAACTTTCAAATATAATAAATAAAATACAAATAAAATTTGTCATGTATTATATTAAAAGATGTTTATTAAAATGTATCCCTTAAAATGCAGAGGCTTTTGAAAAAGGGTTCAAATTCTTTGGGGACAAAGAAATGAATATTTACACTTTGTTGGCAATGAAGAATATCCGCCATCTCCAACTGTCAAACAAATGTGGGTCGGCTTCTTAACAACGCCATAAAAGCAGAACATTCTAAACTGGCTTTAGCAGATTACAGAGCGTGAACAGATGCTTGGGACAAAGGACTGAAAGATCTGCCGGTACTTTTTTAGCACATGCCCCAACAACCTCAGATACCTACTGTGATTGTATTTCGAGACTAGCGTGCAGAGGTTTCCAAACTACTTTGTTTATATTTATACATCATCCTATTGCAGCTCTCCGACTGATTTTCAAAGGAAGGAATTACTGATGATTCTTATTACAATTTTATCATCTGGATTAGTCATTGCAGATAAGCATTTCTTATTATAAATATGTAAATATGTTGTGGAATCTCTGAGATCCACAAGTAGATGCTGACAGATGTTCAATTCTTGAGTCTGTACGTGTGTGTGTGCTTGTGCCAAACTCCATTAATGGTTACTGCCTGTTTTAAGGTACCAGTTCCAGAAAAAATGGTGGCCTCTGTGCTCACCTTGCTCACCTCATGCAAGCATGTTCAACTTGATGAGCAACTGTTGCACTTGGTTCTCCAAAATTCAAGAGCCAATCAGGTGAGATGATGTGATTATATACTGTATATTAAAAAAATAAAAACCTCAGGTTATAATGTCGGATTCTTAACAAATATGTTTGGTTGTATATATCTGCTAGGTTCAATATACCATCTAAAATAAGTAATCCAAAGAGATTTTGTAAACCATAATCATCAAGTTGCAGAACTGCCTTGCAGATTTTATTTCCAGTGTTTGGCCATATCAAATTTTGCTGTTGTGTTTTAAAATTCATTATCACAAATTGTTTTAACCAAATACTATTTCTAGTAAAAAACTAGTAGTAGTTTCATTTCCCTCAAATTCAAATTACTGCTTTTTTTAATTTTTTATTTCTTACCAATATGTTGCTCACAGTTTTAGTTATTTATCATTTTACTGAATTGTCTTTAAGGAACATTCTTTTTAATTCAATTTATTTCATTTTTTTCTAGCAAAGTCTTGCATTATTTTTTTGGTAATTCGATGTAATTTTTTCATGATGATTTCTCACTTCCTCTTTGTCATTGCATTTGTTTCTATAAATATCTAACCTTTCAAAACAAAAGAAGGTTTTTTATCAGACAATTTGCCATAAAATGAAGAGGAAAAAAATGATGAAATAAAAACAAAAGCAAGAGTTTTTTGTCTCGAGTTCTTCATCTATATCATCACTCTTGCAGGAAAGTGACGATTCTTGTCGTTGGTCTTGATAAAGCAGGAAAAACATCCTCCATCCGAGGAATGTTAAGAGGTAAATACATTTTTAAAATTTCATTTTCAACCTGACGACGATAAGTTATATGTGTTTTGGTGCCAACCCCTTCCAGTTTCCCATGCCGTTGAAGGAGGGCCCACCATCGGCTGTGTGAGAAATGAGCTACGGGTGGAGAACTACCTGGTGACACTGCTGGATGTAGGAGGGTCGGCAGAGTCGCGAGGGTGCTGGAGGGATCTGTGTGGAGAATCCCACGGGATCATCTTTGTCGTAGATTCCAGCGACAGACAGAGGATAAAGGAGGTCAAAGAAGTTCTGACCAACCTACTTAAACAACCAAGGGTGGCAGGAAAACCCTTACTGCTGTAAGTATATACATCTCCATTCTTCTCTGTTCACTGCCACCCTCATTTACATAAATTGCACTCCTTGTTGGCTACTATAAGAGAGATATACTGAAATAAGTACTGACTGATAGTAATTTCTAACTTTTACTTCAACTGCAACTTTCTCAACATCTGTTAAAACTTCTTTTGATTTTCCTGATACTCAAATTAAAGAGTGCTTTTTGAAATGTAAGTCTTAATTTAAAATAACAAAGAAAGCGGCAGGAAAATAAACAACCTTTTCTGTCGTCTGATTGCAATCATACAGCTTGTACCAATAAAGAAATGTGACCGGTCATTGAATGATTAAGAGCTGAGTCATTTTAGCCATCATTTGTATTTGAAAATGAATTTTGCAAATACGGCAGAAATCTTGTTGCCATCAGCTTGTTATGCTCTGAGTCGTCACCTTTACATTAGAAATACTGTAGAAGCTTTTAACCATACATTGGGGGATTGTCAATTTGAAGGGTTTATATAATTGAAAAGGGCCTGCATTGGACATGCATTTAAAGTAACATTCATATTTTACTGTGGTTTGTAGGACCTACATTAGTTTTGCGTCATAATCTGTGAATTTCTTCTGTAATTTTCAGTTGCTCCTATTGAGCAAAGATTGTCATGGTCTAAGCTTTTGGACCTCCTTTCAGTCATTTCAAGGTTAAAATTGAATTCATAATCAGCTATTTTCATACCCCACATTAGGTGTTCATTCATTCAAACATTTTAATGGTTTAAAGGTATTAATAAATGTGAATACCGATTAGTATCCTACTGTAAGATCTCCGTGACAGTAATCTAACTAGCTTTGGCTTGTGGACTACTGGTTGAGGCAATAGTAAAAACTTTAATATGTCACCTTGTGCTTAAGAAGAGCGTAATCAGCATATTTGATTGAGATAAATGTTGTCCCTTCTAAATGTTCCTTTTAATGATTAGAGTAATAATAGTGGTCTCCCAAAACAATGTGTGGCCTGAGACTTAAGATATACTCTAGTTTACAGAATATTCAACTTCACAATTTTAATATTTTTTTCTTCTCAAGGTTGGCTAACAAGCAAGACAAAATGAACGCTTTGCTGGGAAGTGAGCTGATTGAAGTTCTGTCTTTGGAGAAGCTAGTCAACCAGAGCCGCTCTCTTTGCCATATAGTATGTGCTGCTTTTGTGTTTGCCTCGGTGCAGTGAATCGATGTAAATTCAGATCTACAACCCGGTGGAGAGAAATGTAAAGAAGAATATGCTTGTTGACTGTCAGGAGCCTTGTTCAGCCTTAATGGACCTGCGACGATGGTCAGACAGAAAGACTCTCCGAGGCCTTCGTTGGCTTCTGCGAGCTGTTTGTCTGGATTATCCAGAGCTTTGCACACGAGTGGCCCAGGACCGCAGGAGGCCAGTACAGCCAAGAGAGAAGGATGGGAAAGGCAAAGCAGAGAAAAATCGCAAAAAAAATAAAAGCGAAAGGTAAGACAGCCTCTTATTCAGTTGCACCAACATAATAATTAATGTGTAATGTTCATTGATCTTGGTGTCATCTCCTCCCAGGATGCGATACAGTAAGTCAGATCTTCACCAGGTTCGTCGGCCAAAGGACAAGGAGAGGGAGGACGGAAAGCTGCGACCCATTAGAAACATGCTGCAAAAGGTTAAAAAAAGTATTTGTAGATTTCTAGAGAAACATGGTATCTACCCAGACATTACTTTCTTTATTTGCATCCCTTTTAGGTTTCTCAAAGCATTCTGGTGTTAAAGAGACCTACTAAATCAATCAATCAATCAATCAATCAATGGATGATCGATTGATTGATCAATCAGTCAATCACTTGCTACCCAAAAGACAAGTAAATGAAAGGGAAGTTGGGTGAATTTTGAAAGTAAAAGCATGTGAATAAAACTCACTGCTGTCTTCTCAAATGTAGCCTTTTTTGTTGTCATTGATCATAATTTTGTGAACTACAACTCACAAGTATTGCATTCACAGGAGAACACGTTGAAAAGGAGCCTCAAGAACACAAAGAACAAAAACAAGTCGGTTAAGGTCAACGGTGGTGGAAGAGAACAAGAGGAAGTTAATGATCAAGAGGAAGAGGAGGGTAACGACGGGGAGCACGAGGCATCTGGTCACAGAGAGAAGGCAAGCAGTGCCCTGATCCCTCCAAAAAAAGGCAAACAGAAAACCAAGATAAAGGTGAAAGAAGAAACCTTGGATGTACCAGAATCACCGCTCAGTGACAAAAAGCCACTTAAAGGTTAAAATAATTTCTATATGCAATACACTGCATGTTTCTTTATTGTTTTATTGATGATCTTACCTTGTTTCCAATCTTGTGTTTAGCTAAAAAGAAAAAGAAGAAGATTGTGAAAGTCAAAAGGAAGAACAAGATCAACACAGAGGAGATGTCAGGAGCTTACTCTCAACCCGTGGATCTTTCTGCGACTTTGGGTGAGCCTCATCTGCTTCTTCCATCCACAAATCAAATGCAATAACTGGACTCTGAAATGGCCAGATCCCAACTTGTGTTTATAAAGATGATGAACCTGTCTCCTAATAGATCTTTACCGAAAAGCAATTCTGGCTCTGAGGGAACGTCAGGATCAGGGACATTGACAGTGGACAGTGAGTCCTGATTGTGTCCTGCAGCCTGAGTGTGACGATGTGGTACTAAGCAGTGACATTAATTCACACTCCATCACCTTTACGACACACAAACACATATTTTTCATCATGACAACAGTTAGGACTGAATCCCTGAATTTTGGAGTGGATATTCCAATGTGTAATGAAGGGCAAGTCTACAAATATACAAAATGTTTACGGGTGTTTGGATTGTAATAATCTATGCAGTTTTCATTGAGAATGAAACGTTATTTCTGAAATGTAACTCCCTTTTTATAACTATTTCAACACCCATGACTTCTGTATAATAAAGATTTTTATTCCAACCTGCTGATTATTTCCTACGTCTAAGTTTTTCCAATTCATTCCAATTAGCCTCCTGCATGTTTTTGGACTGTGGGAGGAAACTGAACGGAACCCCGAGGAAACCCAGGAGAAAATGCAAACTCACCCCCTGTGGGAATTGAATTGAACCAGGGTCCTTTGTGCTGTGAAGAATATTTTTTATTCTTTTATGTTATTGTAACAGTTCTGAAATATCAATCAATCAATGTGGGATCCAAGCTATGATGAAAGTTATACTCATTGAATATTACACGAAAGTTAATAAAGATTAACACAATACAATACTTTCTAAAAGTGACACTTACATACTAAGCATGCAGAAAATAACTGTTGAAGGAGGTGAAGCTTTCAAAGAATTGCGAGATGATTTCCATTTTTTTCTTTTAACTACATATACAGTATGAGCATCTCCTTGATCTTGATTGTAGATCACAAGATTTCCGATTGCCTCTTAAATTAGAGATTTTGTTTCTTTTTCTCCACCTCCTAAGTAAAACAAGTGGAAAAAAGTGGCGTTAATATGTTGCACATTGGGGTTTTAAGGGGGTTTGTTATTGTGATCCACCAAATGTGCCTCGCAAAAGATCCATTCTCAGGACCGAGATTGATGGCAAAGTCCCGAATCATCCCAGAGAAATGTTGGGGCATGAAGGTGTAGTGGTTTGATGAAAAGCCGGAGACGCGTCGGGCTCCCGTCCAGTACTGTCGCCCCCCGGCCGGTCCACAACTTACATCCATGCAACCGGATGCAGCGCTGGAAGGACGCCATGTTTGTGGATCCTTCGTGAAGACCCCCTTCCCTCCTCTCCCCTCTCCTCCCCTCCCCTCCCCTGGCGCATCTTCACCGGGCAACCGTCGACAGTCATTCATTTCAGCTCGAAGCGACCGGATCACAGTGCCACTTCGGGGGGGGGGGGAAATGGCCTCACCGAGAACAATAACCATCGTGGCCCTTTCGTTCGCCCTGGGTTTATTCTTCGTCTTCATGGGAACCATTAAACTCACGCCGCGACTAAGCAAAGACGCGTATAGTGAAATGGTGAGTAAACCACAACGATCCATGTCTACGAGCGCGGACGCAAAGGCCATTGTTCCAGTCTCAGGCGAGAAAAGCTCAGAAGCTTCATTAATGAGAAGGATGTGGAATAAATAGTAAAAGATGCGAATAAGAACAATTTCGATCCGAATTTTCTCAAAACGCCCGTTTCCCCCATATCAAAGCATAAACAAGACCTGCTGCTTTGCTTGTAACCCCCCTACTAGCAATAAAGCTAGCCCTGTGTATCTAGCTTAAACCTGAAATGCCATTTATGCCATAATATGTACAAAGCGGTTCCTAAAATAGCGCGAAATATACCAGTTGTTAGGTCCTACACACTGGAAGGCGCAAATAAAATGAATGATCCAAAACAAACCGTGATAAGATGTGTTTTAATGTGTAACGGCTGCAAACACACACATATGCGATACACATCGAATTGACAGAGGTTGGACTTCACTGGTTTTGGTGCAGAAGCATCTTCTCCTTTCTTTTATGTAAAAGTAACTGATCAGCAATGGCCGCACATTCGAGCAAATTCTGTGCGTTGCACCTGCCTGTTAGGGAGAGACTTCCTGTGAGGATTCGACGCCTCCTGGCTACATGTCAAAGGATAATGCCTTGATATATATGTATTTATTCTTTTGGTCGGCGCAATGACCAGTTGGGGCATATAATTGTGCATTGAATATGCTCAATATAACACAACTGCGAACAATTGTTGTAATGTTGATGCATTTTAGACAAATTTACCAAAGGCTGTGTATTTTCCTTTCAGAAAAGGGCATACAAGAGCTACGCCAAAGCATTGCCGGGGCTGAAAAAGATTGGCATCAGCTCAGTCCTGCTCCGTAAGATCATCGGTTCTCTAGAAGTGGGTTGTGGAGTGGTACTCACTCTCGTCCCGGGCCGGCCGAAGGATGTGGCCAACTTCTTGTTGCTACTGGTCATGCTGGCAGTCCTGTTCTTCCATCAGCTAGTAGGAGACCCTCTGAAGCGGTATGCACATGCTCTAGTCTTTGGTATTCTGCTCACCTGCCGGCTGCTCATTGCTCGCCAAAGTGATGACCGGCCAGACAGAGAGGACAGCAGGGAGGAACAACACATCAATGACCAGGAAAAGAACAAGGTCAAGCAGTCCTAAGCTTCCTTTCCACCTTTGTGCAAGCCACCTGATTCTCCTCAGTGGATTGTAATAATTCATATTTTGAAGTAAAAACAACCACTTCCAATAAAAAAAAAAAAACGTCTCTGCACATCCATCCTGTCCAGCCGGCTGACTGATCACCACCTGCTCCTTTGCACTGTTACTGTAAAACTGAGAACTTGTGGACATACATCCCTACGTAACTGTGGACAAGCATTCCTGTGGAAACTAATGAGCCCCTCTCATTGCCACACGAGTCAAGTCATTTCCCTTTCCTTTATTTCAGTCTTCTGTCTTCAGTCACTGTGTTTAAAGTACAAATTAACTTTAGGCTATGAGTTGATTGGGGAATGCTTTTTCTTGAAAGTGTCTTTATAGCATGATTTTCTAATTTGTTTTTTATACTGTAGAAAGGAGAGACTGATAAGTTATGAATTTCAATAGTGAGAGCATGTGTTATTCAGTTGCGAATACAAATCCTAAACCAGAGTGAGAAATATTTAAATATTGTCTAATAATTATTATACTTTAACTATCATCAAGGACATATCCACCTACTATTTTGTTGAAGCATTAGTAGAGAAACAAAAACCTATAAATCATAGGATTGTTGATTTTACTTAGTAGATTTTTGCAGATGTGTGCATGAAATCATTTCCAAAGTGATATAAGCTGAACACCACTTTTTGATTGATTGATGCTGTTTTTTGTGTTTTTGTGTCAAAAGGAAGTGTTTTAACTAGAAAGGACAGTGTTTGCTATCCAGGTTGTCTGCTGCAAGAGTGCACAGCAGAAATCTACCGTTTTTGCCTGTTACAAAGGAAATTGAATTTTTATGTAAGTTAATGTCTTGTTAATGGTCTATGAAACATTTTGCTCATCTGTGAATTTTTATTTCTTTCTTTGTAAAGAAACAGCAAAAATGGGGAGTGAGATTGCAATTTAAAAAGCTGTCAATTTGTTTCGAGATTCACTCTTTCTGTAAATGATTACATAAAATAAAGAATTGGAGGTGAGACTGACAGCATATTTTTATCTTTTTCATTTGTGGTTCCTTTTTAAAATGTTCTATTCAGGGGAACAGTTGTGATGTCATGTGTGCTTTTTCTGTCCTCATTTTGTTATGTAACTACATCAGACCAGGTTAGAGACTTTATATCACCAAATAAAAAGATTTCTAGGACCAAGAGATTACACCATTGCCAACCTGATTCTATACTATGCATCACAAGTTGATAAGTCATGTTGTTTCAAACCAAGAAAGAATCAGTCATGCTGACAAAATCTTACAAAAGGCATTATACGGTTAAGTGAGATCCTCAATGAATAAATCTGAGTTTATACTTGATTTTTACTTATAAATATATACATTGGTGCAACATGTGGTCTCATTACGGCCTCCACTGTCTTTCATGGTAAAGAATGCTTTGATCGACTGCAACTTTGACATGGAAGATTCTATGTCCATCCATCCATTCATCTATATAGGAAATAAAGGCCCATTACAACTTACAGGCTTGATGTAAGGTTACTGTTGGTGGTGGAAAAAGCCCATTTCAAATTTTTTTTGCTGTTTTGCCAGTGATAGCTTTTTAATATTGTTTTTTTTTTTTTTTACTTTAATCCCAACATTTACAGAATACAGCATTCTATATAAGTTCTGTTGAATGAGATGTTCCTACAGTATAAAAGCCCCCTGAACATTTTTCTGTAATGCCTCTTACTTGTACTGATGTACTTGTTCACATAGTGCACTGATAACACTGATGGCGATGGGGTTGGGATGCAAAGCACTTGGTCACCTGCAGAGGGAAACACAGGGTTCAGGCTCTTTCTCAAAGGCACTTGCATAGAGGTGCAAGTGAATGCCTTCCTCTGGGTCTCGGTACAAGTGTCTCAGTTATGGCCTATTAACGTCCTTTGGCCCCCCTTACCTTTAAACAAGGAATACTACAAATAACTTTCAATTAATTACAATAGTACATGTTGTCAATGATTTCACTAGTAGTAACATAATTCTAATAATAAAATTATTTTCCGTTGCAAAATTATTTGTTTTTCCTATAACACATCGTGCAGGTTTATGTTTAAGGATTATGACTTTACTGTCATGGGCTATATATATATATATATATATATATATATATATATATATATATATATATATATATATATATATATATATATATATATATATATATATATATATATATATATATATATATATATATATATTTTTTATATATATATTTTTTATATATATATATATATATATATATATATATATATATATATATATATATATATATATATATGTATATATATATATTTTTTATATA
>CAAKHD010005323.1:36808-47097 GCA_901007705.1 Fistularia tabacaria
TCCTCTGTCCTTTCTCATATAATCATACAACTATCACCTTATTTTAGCACCTATCCCTAGACAGACCTATATAAACATTCACACAGACACACACACACACACACACACACACACACACACACACGTATGTATATCTCAGTATCCGTGTCAACGGAACTAATGATAACACACACACACACACACACACACACACACACACACACACACACACACACACACACACACACACACACACACACACACACACACACACACACACACACACACACACACACACACAGATACACATATATAGATAAATAATACACACAATGTACTCTGCTGATATTAGAGAAAATTGTTTGTCTTTCCAAGTGCTGTCCATTGTCATGTCATCTTGATGAAATTCACATTGTAATACAATACCATGACAATGATTATTAATTCCAGTTTCAGTGAACTACCTTTTAAAGCACGAGAAAATGTTTAAATGAAGAATTCAAGGCTATGTATTTTGACGGGGGTACATTGCGCACTGATTGCATATTACAGAAAACATAGTCTTTAAAGCACAACTAATAAACTTTCATCAATGCAGTTCACAGTTTAATAAATTCTGCAAGAATTCCCATTGAACTCTTACTAGCATAGCATTTGAAGGACTTGAAAAGGTTGATGTTGATGAGGAAAAGCAGCTAGAAAACAGCTGTGGTAGAAAGAGAAACAGTGATTTAGAAAACAACCAGAGGTATTGCAGCAGTTACACAAATGTTTATATGATATCAGTGTTGTTGTTCATTAAAACTCTTATGTATTCATTAGGGGACCCAAAAGTGATCATGGAAAAAAATACATGTGTGGTATAATTCGTCTGAAATGTGATGTTATCTCTCCTCTAGTTGAAGCAGGTACACCTTTGATGGGAAATGATGAGTTTGAGAGGAACTTCGAGGTGGTTGAGAATGTGGCCCTCAGTAAAGGACTTTCCCCAGAGGCCATTGGTGTTATGCTGGAGTTTGCAATGAGCCTTCGTATGGGTAAGATGGGAACAACAGCTGTGGACTGGGTATTGGATGGTCACTTCAATGCTAGGGTTGGCCCCTGTGCGGAGGGCACTGTTTTACTAATGACACTTATCATCCATAGTCTCATACAAATTTCTTGGGACTTGAGTCAAAGCACACTGACAGCTTCCCAGTTATTTATTTTCTGTCTTTTATTGATTATATTTTGAAAATTGCTCAGTGCCGTGACCCCAAAATCACGCACGGTTATAATCCTCCCCGTTGGTTGGATTACTTCAGGGCAAACATCCAGTTCAGTTCCCTACTACTTCATTAGTAAAAAACTAATTGCTTGACTTAGGTTGACTTTCGTATGAACAATGATATTAGGTATGAGGTTGATCAAATCGTTTTGTTTGAGTTACGATTCCTGCCAAAATGTCAAACTGTTTGAAAAATGTGTTGTTCTCTCCGATGGGAAAATCTTTTGGGGCTAGTTCTCATCAAGAGACCGACACCATTATTGTTCATGGTTCCTCTTGTCTTAATACATTTAGCGCGAGGCTCTACAGACAGAGAATATCCACTTCAAATGGAATTTCTTCCCTATAAAAATAAGATACAGAATCTGTGGATGTTTTACTTTACATTGTATTTTTAATGTCAGTTTATTTACTAATTAAATGCTTTTTCTTCTCCGTGGTTTTCTTTGTGAAGGGGCGAGTCCCTGTGCACGGGTGCTCAAGTGTCTTATCCCTGCCACAGTGGTGCCACAGGAGGCTGTCGTTCGAGCAGTTGCTTGGTTAGGTGTCTGTAAAATACCAGTAACCACACAAGTAAGTAATGCTTTGACTTTTAATGCATTTATTAAATGCCAAAGTTTAAACTCAAATGTTTTATTCCTTTTTATGTACACACATTTATGGGTAATGTATGCAGATTATACTTGTTCAAATGATTTGATGAATAATAAGTGAATATATTTGTTCGAGATGCATTATTGTCATTAAAGTAAAAAATTGATAAGTTTATTAGGTTTGCTGGAATGAGTGTTGATTTACGAGTCTGTGACTGATGGCTTATGTTGAATCACATTTGTTGGTCTCTGTATAATTTCCAGGTTCTTTTCATAAAGTGGGTGTTGACCTTTTTTGACATGATTGATGGAAAGGACCAACTCAGATCGATCTATGGGTTTATCTTCAGCTTTGTGGCTGATGAAAACCTGGTGTGTATTTCATGAAATAAACAACAAGCTGTAGTACTTTAATGCTATTACTTTTATATTGTTGTGCTATTCATTTAGTCTAATTATTTTAATCAGAAATCTGTCATTATTTGAAGGGTACAGAAAAATTGCAATCATGTTTTGTCTCCTTTTTTCCAGTGTCCTTTCATTTGCCATCTATTATACCTTTTGACCAGGAAGGAAAATGGTAAGTTAAAAGCATTTAGACTTCAGATGTGATACAAACCGTTTCTGATTTTACAACCCTCTTTTAATTAGTTTTATTTAACATTGCTTGGTATTCATTTATTGATTGTAGTGCGAGTATTCAGAGTTAGGAAGCTACTGGAGTTACAGACTAAGGTGGTGAGTATGTGCCTGATATGATGTTCACTATCACCTTTTACAGTAGTCACTGCACCATTAGACAAGCAGTCAGTATATCATAGTATTCACTGAATGATACACTCTGCACACAATTTCTGTCAACAGTTATTTTTGTATACTGGAAATATTGGAAATGAAGAACACAAGATTTGTGTTATGCATTATGTGACTCTATTTTAATTTTTCTCAGGGAAGGCAGCCATTCCTCCTACACCTTTTGTCACTTTACAAAGTTTTTTGCCCGGAACTAGTGACTCTGTCAATTCCATCAAGAATGAGGGTTTGTACATAGAATATTTATAAATGTTGTGATCATCACCCTTCAGGCAAATACATTTTTTCTTTTCCTTACAGAGTGGTTTTAAGAATCACAATTCACCTTGGAAATCCATATTTATTAATGTTCAGAAAAGGAATGGCCTCCAAATTGCTTCAAACATCAACCTGGCCTTCACAATCAAAGATAAGAGCCACCCCAGGAAAAGGGTAAAGGAGTTAATTCTAGATGTTACTTTCTCTGATTACAATGTATGTTTCTCAGCTCACAATTATTCCTGCTTGTTATTCCTTTGCAAATGAGACTTGACCTTTTCACATTTCATCAGATCAACAATCACACTTGTTTTCATCAAGGTCTAGGTTTTTTTTCAAGGATAATATGTTTAACATACTAGGTTAAGTCACTACGAATAATGATAAAATATGATTGTCAAAACTGTTGAGATTATGTCTGCTATGGATGGAAGGAGATATTAGTCCATTATTTCAATACTGATATACACTATATGTATCAGGATAGGTGTTGATAACTGTATGTCTCATTTACAGCACCAGAAAGGATAAAATTGATCTTTAGCATTGTGGAGTTGTATAATTTCATAAGCAGTCACTTTATGACCTTTAAATATCCATTTTAAGTGACAGTTCTTTTTTTCTACTTTTAAATATTTTGAAGTATAATATGAAATTTCTAGCACAGCTCAATAAAAGCTTCCCTGAAACATTACTTCTTGCCTTTTCAAGTACAACATTTTTGAACTTAAAGACTTGTTCAATATTTGAGCAATTTATGGTATTTTGGTAATTTTTTTCAGTAGATATATTCTCAGTGATTTTGATAAATGTCTCCCTTATTTCTGATCAATCTGCTGAAAAAAGTGATCAATGATCATTCCAAAAAATACAAAAATCAGCACCTTTTTTGGCTGAACAAAGGTCGATGTATAGATATACAGTGTATTTAGCCTAATGTGTTAAGAAATTGTAATATCAGGGTACCTATGCTTGCATGCAAATATATTTTATTGCTGTTTTTCTTATTAATTTGTTTGTTTGTTTTTCAATCTAGAAACACTGCTGCATTGAAATACCAGCTATGATGCCTGCGGTCAGTAAAGCACCTCAGACTGAGACATCATCCAGCAGAAAGGTGGTGCCCCTGGTGCTGGTCCGCTCCTTTACTGAGCTGTTGGAAAATATGCACCGCATCGAGGTAAATTTCCAATCGGGAAACTTTTGGTTATGAAGTGATAATTGACCAACGTCCTTGAAGTTTAGTTTCTTCTGCTGCAGTGTACTTGAAATCAGTAAATGAAACAATAAGATTGACAATTATGAAGCACTGTACCGGAGAATTAACTATAGGTTCATTGATCCATGCCATTACAACAGATGCTACCTGACACCCATGTGTAGTGCAGTATATTCTCACAGCCACAGGGTTGTGCTCTGTCCTTGTAAGTATTGCAGGGAGAGCGCACTCTGTCCTGCACTTTGCCACTAACCACTTCCTCCTAGTGGATGCAATGTGATCTTGCACTGGCTTATTTGTTTTAATTGCTAACTCCTGAAATGTTTTTTTTCT
Source organism: Fistularia tabacaria (assembly GCA_901007705.1). Classification (NCBI taxonomy): domain Eukaryota; kingdom Metazoa; phylum Chordata; class Actinopteri; order Syngnathiformes; family Fistulariidae; genus Fistularia; species Fistularia tabacaria. The sequence goes on from CAAKHD010005323.1 coordinate 41,271, forward strand.
CATTTTAATTGCCATTGTTCTTTGTATCGATAGTTGTATTCTGCAAGTAATGAAAGCAAAAGACCTCAAATGAGATATTTCTGGGTAATACTTAAGAAAATCTGCAATTGGTCATTTTTAAGAAGACTCCATAAATGCCCATTACTGTAAAAATTCTGATATAACTCATTTGAAATGGCTTGTACAGTTTTATGTGTCATGGAACATAATCTGGGCGATATGGTGGCGCAGTGATTAGTGCTTCTGCCTCAAACCCCCAAGGAACCTGGGTCGATTCCCAACTGTGTATGGAGTTTGCATGTTCTCCCCATGTCTGCTCCGGGTTCTACGTTTTCTTCCCACAGCCCTAAATCATGCAGAAGGCTAATCAAAAAATTGGGAATATTGCCCAGTTTTGCAATTGAGAGGGCGAATGGTTGTCTGTCTCTGTATGTGGCCCTGCGAAACTGGCGACCAGTTTGGCGTGTACCCCGCCTCTCGCCCGATGGCAGGTGGGATAGACTTCAGCTTTCCTGTGACCCTAAGTGTAGTATAAGCGGTAGATTGTGGATGGATAGAATATAAATTGACCGGTTCCACTGCTCACAAAGCTAATGCAACAAATCTTTTGCACATAGGCAGGATCTGCTGTGTGTAGTCTGTCGAGAAGCTTACTTAACATTATGACAAAGTGATAAGTCAGTCAATCCTCATAAAGCCATTTCAATCATAAAATCATTTCACAGGCTTGCCTTGACAAAGATAATCAATTAATTTCCTCATCACACATCCTCATTTTATTGAAAGAAGAGTGATTATTCTGCAGTAAAGTCTTAGTTTCTCTGTAACTGAAGAACTGTGTTGTTTTCATTCCCATTGTGTCTTTCTTCTTTTTAACTTATTTATTATGCTAAGTTTCCATAATGTGAAGCAGCTGTATATACAGAATAAGGGACTATATGAATTATCCCACATGACTGAAGAAATGTCCTGTGGGGATTACTGGATCCTGAATTGTCTCACTGACAAGTGGTAAAGAGGGACTTGTATCAATTGATCCTTAGTTTGTAGAGGATAGAAAGTTCAATTTGATACTTGTACAGTTCTCATGCCCATTTGCTGCTTTCTGTGATTGTGACAAAATTAGAAATTTTGTGAGGAGAGTTAAAGAGCACATTTCAATTTGTATTATCTATCTGCTTTATTTTATATTGATTAACATTTAATTGCTCAAGCATCATTTTCACACATTGTCTATTTCTACATTTTACCTACATTAGCTGCCTGCTCAGATGGGCTCACTGCTCAGCTCCAGTCTGGCACTGCACTACTTGGAATGTGTACAAGATGAGTCTGCTCTTCTGCGCCTCAACTTCTGGCTTGGCTACGCTCTTCAAGAAGGTAAGATGAAAAAAAGTACTGCTAGCCTGTCTTGGCATATCCTTTCATGAAAATCTATTCTGTGCAAAGCTCAGCTTCCAGAAGCTGCCATTGAAGAAGGATATAAAAAGAAAAGGAGGGAATTCAATATGAAATAATATTGACTGACTAATAATACTGACTGATATTTACTGACTGAATAATATTTAATATTTGCTATAATAATATAGCAGATAACGATTCAAGATTACTTAAGGCCATTGACTTTGGTCCCTAACAAAATCACCTGTTTTTCTATTTTTTTGTTCTTTTTAAATACACATATATTTTCCAAGAATTTTTGTCATGTCGGGATGGAGGAGCATCTCAGAGCTCGGAAGACGCTATGCAATTTCTGGACAAGCTTTTGCATACGCATCACTTTCTCCAGGTGAGCATCACTCATCAGATCCTAATAGTCACACCAGTTCCCAAGATATATTGATTATGTAGTTATTAACTTGCCCTTGCACATAATTACCTGACACTTGCTCTGTCTTAATAAGTACTGTAAATAATAATTGTTGCTGCATTTAAAAAAAATGTCTTAGTTCTGAATGATTTATACAGGTTGGCAAAACAGAGAGATAGAGACGGGAAGGATGTACAGCAGGTCCGGGTGATTAAGGATAGAGAGGGAAATGTATTAACAGATGCTAGAAGAGTGATGGGAAGATGGAAAGAGTACTTTGAAGTACTGATGAATGAGGAACATGATAGAGAGGGAAGGGTAGAAGAGGTACCTATTATAGACCACAAAGTAGCAGAGATTAGTAAAAGTGAAGTGAGGAGGGCATTGAAGAGGATGAAGAATGGAAAGGCAGTTGGTACAGATGATATACCTGTGGAGGTATGGAAGTGTCTAGGAGAGGCAGCGGTAGAGTTTCTGGCTAGATTATTCAACAGGATCCTAGAGAGAGAGAAGATGCCTGAGGAGTGGAGAAGAAGTGTGATGATGCCCATTTTTAAGAATAAGGGGGATGCTCAGAATTGCAGTAACTATAGAGGGATAAAGTTGATGAGCCATACAATGAAGTTATGGGAGAGAGTAGTGGAAATTAGACTGAGAGCAGAAGTCAGTATTTGTGAGCAGCAGTATGGCTTCATGCCCAGAAAGAGTACCACAGATGCAGTATTCGCTTTGAGAATGCTAATAGAGAAGTACAGAGAAGGTCAGAGGGAGCTACATTGCGCTTTTGTAGACCTAGAAAAAGCGTACGACAGGGTGCCGAGAGAAGAACTCTGGTTTTGTATGAGGAAGTCTGGAGTAGCAGAGAAGTATGTTAGACTGGTCAAGGACATGTATGCTGGCTGTGAGACAGTGGTGAAGTGTGCTGTAGGTGAAACAGAGAAGTTCAAGGTGGCAGTGGGACTTCATCAGGGATCAGCTCTGGGCCCCTTCCTGTTTGCAGTGGTGATGGACAGGTTGACAGATGAGGTTAGACAGGAATCTCCATGGATCATGATGTTTGCAGATGATATTGTGATATGTAGTGAGAGCAGGGAACAGGTTGAGGAAAATCTTGAGAGGTGGAGGTATGCTCTGTAAAGGAGAGGAATGAAGGTTTGTCGTAGCAAGACAGAATATATGTGTGTGAATGAGAGGAACCCGGGTGGAATGGTGAGGCTACAGGGAGTGGAGATCAAGAAGGTGGAGGATTTCAGGTACTTAGGGTCAATAGTCCAGAGCAATGGAGAGTGTGGAAAAGAGAGAAAGAAACGAGTTCAAGCAGGTTGGAATGGGTAGAGAAAAGTTTCAGGTGTTCTATGTGATAGAAGAATATAATCTAGAATGAAAGGAAAGGTTTACAAAACAGCGGTGAGACCAGCGATGCTATATGGTTTGGAGACACTGGCACTGAACAAAAGACAGGAGGCAGAGCTGGAGGTAGCAGAGATGAAGATATTGAGGTTCTCTTTGGAAGTGACAAGGATGGATCGTATCAGGAATGAATCCATCAGAGGGACAGCACATGTTAGATGTTTTGGAGAGAAGGTCAGAGAAGCCAGACTGAGATGGTTTGGTCATGTACAGAGGAGGGAAAGTGACTATATTGGTAGACGGATGCAGGAATGGGAGATGCCAGGCAGGAGGTCTAGAGGAAGACCGAAGAGAAGGTTTATTGACGTAGTGAGAGAAGATATGAAGGTAGTTGGCATGAGAGAGGAGGATACAGATAATAGGGTTAGATAGAGAAGGTTGATTTGCTGTGGCGACCCCTGAAAGGGAAAAGCTGAAAGTAGTTATACCTATCAGATATACAGTACACGCAGACTTTACGTCATTTCTGTTTGTTGTACGGTTTCAAATCTAAAATCTGTTCCTATTATGTTTATTTATTAACAGGGGTTCTTTTAAGTCAGAACCAGCTATTATGTGGATAGTGACCCTATTACAGAGGTTTGCTTTGTTAGGTGACTTTTATATGTGAATGTTAAGATAGGATTAGATAGTCCTTTATTAGTCCCACATTTGGGAAATTCACCTTTCAAATGAAAACCAGTGTCGACATCAAAAATGTCTTTGGAGTTGAAATTTTATGTGGGCAAACGTTCTTTCTCTTCCAGGCTGTATTTAGATACACCCTTTTTAGACATTTTCTAAATACCAATCAGTTAGATCTCAGTGATCATATCTAGTATGAACTGTCCATTTTTAATTCTGCCATCTCTCAGACCTAATCTTTTCAAATGTGCCCCTTTTAAAATTAGGAAGGGTTTTCGAGCTCAGAGGCTTTTCTTTACAAGTTTCTCAGTGTCTGGGATGGATCCTTTCTACGCCCACAAATACTCGGCCTACTGAGTAATATTCCTGTTGTCCCCAGTTCCCGTGAGTTTAGATTTCTAATCAACCATTCTCTGTGTGCCCTCTTAATCAAAGCTGTTTTACTTTTTTCTTTGTCAAAATTCATGAAATGTATTGTACCATTCCTATAGACATCCACTAAAGTATTTTTAATTGGTGATATTGTCCCTGTCTCAGAAATCCAACAAGTTTTGTTTGAGCCCCTCATGCAGCTTTTCTTGACATCTTCGCCTTTTTTCAAGGTAATATTTATCCAACAGTTTTATATTTATTTTCTCTTTGTTTGTATCATGCGACAACTGAATGTGAATTCTGTTTGTCTCATTAGTTAAACACTGTTTATAGTCTCTGTGGAGTTTTGTGTTGAATCCATCCCTCAGTTTGTTCTTGCGTCTGTGTTTGCCTTCAGTGTGGATTGGTCGAGTGCTTGAACGGTATGCTGTTGAAGTGGCTAACCTGGCACTCAGTGTATGCTCTGGAGGATGAATTAGACATCAGTCTTAACAGCCACACCTCCATGTAAGTCTCATACATACTTCCTTGTTTGCTCAGGGGTGACTGAATACATATATACCCTTATACTATTCACCTCCTCTATTAACGTGATCATTTAGAACAGGGGTGGCCAAAATTTTTGAGTTGCATACCATAATGGGTTCTAAAATTCAGCAGATGGGCTGGGTAAGAACAGATGGACTGAGTGTTCTTGTGAACAACTATTAATGACATTGATAGAATAGATCTAAATGTAAAAGCCATTACATGGGCAGCATGGTGGTGCAGTGGTTAGTGCTTCAGCCTCACAGCACGGAGTGCCCTGGTTCAATTCCAGGGCAAGGACCTTTCTGTGTGGAGTGTGCATGGGTTTCCTCCGGGTTCTCCGGTTTCCTCATACAGTCCAAAAACATGCAGCAGGTTAATTGTAAATACAGCCCAGATGTGCGATTGAGAGAATGAATGGTTGTTTTTCTGTATATGTGGCCGTTCAATTGACTGGTGACCAGCCCAGGGTGTACCCTGTCTTTCGCCTGATGACAGCTGGGATAGGCTCCAGCATCCCCAACGACCCTGAATGCAAGATAAGCGGCAGACGATGGGATGGATAGTTAGATTCCTACTGAGCATGTTTACAAGAACCTCAGAGTTGAAGAGTGGAGCCTCTTCCACAGAATAGAGGAAATTTATGGACTACCAGAAAGATAGTGGGTTTAGGCCAAGGCTTTATGTGACTGATATAATCCCCTCTTTTTAATAATTGTAAGATAAGATAAGATAATACTTTATTTACCCCCATAGGGGAAATATTTGTGTCGCAGCAGCGCAACAATAACAATATCAAAAAGCCAACATATAAATAAGCACAACAAAAGAGAAAAAAAAAAGTTGGAAAAGAAATAATATATACATGCGCAAACATATATGTATACACACATATACACATCCACATATATCACCATACATGCCCATATACACATATACATACATATATATATACCCACACACACCTACACACACACACACACACACACACACACACACACACACACACACACACACACACACACACGCACGTATGTATATCTCAGTATCCGTGTCAGTGGGACTGATGTTGACACACACACA
>CAAKHD010005330.1:6165-23503 GCA_901007705.1 Fistularia tabacaria
CCCCGAGCATGTGTGCCCGCCCCCTCACTCCCCCCTACAGACACACACACACCCACACACACACACACACACACACACACACACACACACACACACACACACACACACACACACACACACACACACACAGACACACACACACGCGCACTCAGGCACACAGCAGAAACCAATGTGCCAGTGAGTTGGAGCTGGGAAACTTCTCTTCATATGAAAGGTAAAAATCGCTTGCGTAGATCTGGGTGCTGTTTTTTTTTCCCTCTATAAGATAAAACAAGCACAGTTGACATGATTGGAATGAAAAGATAAATAGATGAATAAAAATGATATTAATAAATCCAACTCCAGGTTAACAAGTTCACCGCTTTTCTCTGACCAAAGTGCTAGTGAAGGACAGACATTCTGCATGAACATGTTTGAGCCACCGGTAACATATTGTCATAATTATTGCAAAAGAATAGCCATCACATATCAGGGATATTGAAATCTGACCAAGTAGTTGTAATTCTCCTTGTTAAAAGCGAATAAAACAGTTCCTGGCTGGAATCCTATGATGCTGAACCATTCCAATAGAGGGGTGAGGGGGAGCGTTTCGCAATCCCGAGTACTAGGCCGGACAAAGCAGAGCTTTACGCAAATTAAATCAGATGACAGTTCAACTCTGAGAACAGGCTGAAGCAGAGGTCACCCAGAGGTTCGGCGCTAGTTGAAAATGTAAGTTGGGTTGACAGTGAACCCAACGCTCGCACGTGACCGTAACAATGTCAGAGCTTTAAAATCCGTGACGTCGGAGACACGCTCGACGCTCAAGACGTGGAGACGCATTGCACCGGGAGCCATCGTCGCTGACATCAGGTCAAATATTCCCAACGCTAATATCAGATATAAAGCTGTAATTCATAATGATCGTGTGTAGCGTGCGTTGTACTGATGAACTTCACTTCCCAGGTAAGCTGCGTTTGCATCATGCCTTACTTACAGTGTCATTTCACCAAATGCCCCTTGGTGTCTTGGTGTAATCTTGTGGGAGTTTCACGAATTTTGGAAGTGCCGCAAAAGGCTGTAATCAAACCATAATGCTGACCAAGCTGAGCAGACAAAGAAAATTATCCTGACAAAAGACTATGATTTTTATATATCTTTATTTCAAAAACAGACAACATGACCCAGTGATTGTCAACACATATAATCTATAGATTTTTTTTTCTTTTCAATATGTACTCCTCAAATAATAATGAAAGCCACATTCTCCATCGTTGGAAAAAAAACAAAAGTGAAAAGAAGCTTTGATTCGATGACTGAAAATTATCGGTGTGGATTAAGTGAAGCAAAACACACAAGGACTTTTTTTGGCGTCTCCTGATATATGCAACACATAAAGCATGTGATACGACGCAGTTGTAGACATGTTATTAAATCCTTTGATGCAAATAAGTTGCTAATTGGACTCTAAGCTATAAACAACAGCAGAGGAGAACCAGATGTCCAGCGGTTTCACTGGAAGCCCCAACATTTTGTCTGCTGGCTCCGGCCGATTCCAAGACCGTCCCGGAGAGCTGAACCCAACCCTCACAGTACAAAGCAAGAGATATCATAAACAGGATCCAAAAGCACATACCGTAAACGTGTGCTCTGCAATCGCAGAAATACTCGGACAGACACACGCACACGTGATTGATATCCACAGAAAAATTGTAAACAATGTACAGAAGCTACGAAGTGTTTTTTGCCAGTTTTCCATCGTCACCTCAGATTCATCTGCAAAGCATCAGATAACTTCGACGTCCAATGGCACGCGAGAACATATTCAAGCGTTGCACGGGACAGTCAGATACCGAGGAGCCGGTATAAACAGATGGGAGACGAAACTTATGAGAAACGAGAAAGCTGCAGAGGTCAGAACAGGTGTTGTCGCTCAGCAGTTTTTCGAACAGCAGTTGTTGAACGGATGCACGTTCGCTCATGAAGACAAAAACAGACGGAGAGCAAGTGCATCAAAGACTGCCTCATATCAAGTTTCGTTACTTCCATTTCCATTCGTGAACATGAACGGGAAACTTGGAGCTGATCGAGATTTGCTCTTTTAAGAGCAAAATCGCTGAAAATGGCGATGCATTCTTCATCTCTCCTGTCTTTATGGGTCAATTGAGTGACAGATGCCTGTTTTTTCATCACACACCTAAGCTAGTGCATCAAACTAGCTTCGAAGCGTGCGGTTCAGCCTCGGGTCTTTGCAAATCAGGGTTCTTGGTTAATCTGATTTAAAAGTCCTACGAACCTGATGAAAATCCAACTTTCATGAACCTGAAATCTTGCAACACGATTGCCCGAGATACCATCCCCCCGGATCCGTGGATGATTGGCACTTTCGGGCAAGGACTTGGCGCCATCTTTGTTTTTTCTCTCTTCACAGTTTCACCTGTGCTGTACCGTAATGAAGTAAACTATGTATCAAAGTGTAGTCAGGTGGACTCACTTTGCAGTCGTTCAACAGCGATGTTCATGATGATTCAAAGAAAACACTTCAAATATGGCTGACATGTCCACATGAGAGACCTGATATGACCAATTAGCTGCAATTATAAAAGATTGGTCGTATAACTAGTATGCATGGATATCCATGGGTGGAGTACAGGGGGCATGTCTTTTTTTTTCCTCCCCTCCACCCAAACTCTTTTTTGATCTCCCTAACCAAGAGGCCATCCGTCCTGACCTCGCGTCAATATATGTTGAGAACAAAGTAGAAATAAGCAAAGCAGAATCCCATGTGCTTTGCATTAGTGCCTTTCATGGTCCGTTCATTCTGGCACTCAGAGCTCAGCTACACAAAACATAGCTGGAACACGGATTAGATTTGGAGCAGATTTAAAGCTTTTCACAAACACGAATGTCTCTGGGTCACCAGGATCTTTGCGGGGCCACAACCTGCGACACACTAGGAATGGCCGACGTCGGGACCATGTGTGACCCGAAGAGGAGCTGCTCCGTCATCGAGGACGATGGTCTGCCCTCGGCCTTCACAACTGCCCATGAACTTGGTAAGAAAGATGACGTGTTGTCGAGGAAAGTGTTTCTGATCGGCAGAGACTAAGGATTCACATCCAGGGGCCAGCGTGAAAGACGTGCGGGTCAAATGGAGAAGAAAAAAGAAAAAAATTTGGTTGTACCGTTTTATTATAACAATTTATATTGTCTTGTCCAAGCATGGCTATTATTGAGTCTAGAGATCTTCAAGGGGTCTGGAAAAAAGAGGAATGATTTAATTATACAGTCTTCCCGTACTGGAGGAGCACTTCAGTAACCTGACACGGCATCGCTTATCTGATCATTAAAAATGTCATCTTGGAAATGCTTTTTCTTTAAGTGATAAAAAAGAAACCGTCTGATTTTTGGTTGGTTTCTTTGCGGACGATCCGATAGTTTTTTATGCAACTCTCTCAACAAACTAAATTTGCGATGTTTCGAATGTAATGCAAAGAAATCAGTTAGGGTTTATTTTTTTTCATAATTCTTTACTCTTCTAATTAGTTTAATGTCATATTCTTTCATCTGTTATTTTTTTAAACGATGACGAGATCAAGAAGTTGGAGGATTTCAGGTACTTCGGGTCAACAGTCCAGAGCAACGGAGAGTGTGGAAAAGAGGTTAGGAAACGGGTTCAAGCAGGTTGGAATGGTTGGAGAAAAGTTTCAGGGGTTCTTTGTGATTGAAGAATTTCATCTAGAATGAAAGGAAAGGTTTGCAAAACAGTGGTGAGACCAGCGATGCTGTATGGTTTGGAGACAGTGAACAAAAGACAGGAGGCAGAGCTGGAGGTAGCAGAGATGAAGATGTTGAGGTTCTCTTTAGGAGTAACCAGGATGGAGTCCATCAGGGGGACAGCTCATGTTAGATGTTTTGGAGAGAAGGTCAGAGAAGCCAGACTGAGATGGTTTGGCCATGTACAGAGGAGGGATAGGGACTATATCGGTAGACGGTTGCTCGGGTTGGAGCTGCCAGGGAGGAGGTCTAGAGGAAGACCGAAGAGAAGATTTATGGACGTAGTGAAAGAAGATATGAAGGTAGTTGGTGTGAGAGAGGAGGATACAGAGAATAGGGTTAGATGGAGGAGGTTGATTCGCTGTGGCGACCCCTGAAAGGGAAAAGCCGAAAGGAAAAGAAGAAGAAGAAGAAGACGTGAGATAATTATAGAGAATTTCCCACCGCAAATTGTAAATGCTCACCCGATTACACTGGTGAGTTAGTGGTTAACTTAGCTGCCACAATATGACGAGATACGTGGTTTGACTGTACATGTACACTAAAAATGGAAAAAAAGAAAAAAAAATTGTACAATTAGGTCATGAGTGACGATGACTCTCCCAACCTGGGATGCTTCCTGGGCCGTGGACCGCCCTCACATGTGGTTTATAAACCTGCCATGCCCATCTGTTGGATTCGCATTGAGTTCAGAGTGCCTAAAACCGAGACGTTCTCTGGGGTGGGGGGGTTGAATATAACCGTAGCTTGAATTTTAAAATATTTCTCCAGTGAATCTTGACAGCCATCAACATGGATAATCAGTATGAAAACCAACCGGACAAGGGGGCTTTGCCACATGCGTGATGATAAATATAGCCAAGGGGCTCAGTTCTGATCGTATGGCATCGGCGTATTTCAATCCTAACAGCTAATGAATGGCATTTATGTTCCATTTGCAAATCAGTCCCTAATTAGATGGGGGGTAGAATAAAAACCAGAGGGTCTCCAGAGTCCCTCAGACTGCTTTTGTGCTCTATGCTCAACGCCATAGTTGCAACGCTGGCAGATTGCATGAGTGTCCGCTGACGTCACCACAAAATCTTGCACATGGCAACGCCAAATCAAAAAAGAAAGTGCTCATCTTAAACGTAACACCTTATTTTTTTGTTTGTTTTTACGCCGACAGAACAGACGCTGAAACTTCAGGTAAATCGTATTTGTGCTTTTCCTTACATTACGTCAGGTGTTCATGTTAAATGTGGCCAAAGGATTAAATAATGAGGAAAAATTAAATAAAAATAACCCCTGTGTGCTGCAGACTGCACGCTTGGTTTTCCATGACTTTTTTTTCTTAAATTTGGTCATACCCTCCAGGCGAAGCACGCCCAAGAAGCAGGCTGAGCTTCCATGAGTTCGCCGTTTGGACGAGCATGGCACTTTAGGGAAGGGCGGCTGTTGCTGCCGCTGAATGAAATTGTCAAAAATTTATGACGTGCCTCAACTGCGGTCCTCATATTGCCCTGCAAGTGACAGCCGAACCACTGTGCATGTGTCCAGTGGGCGGCAGAGAGGAGGGGCTGTCAAAGAAGTGGTTGCGTTCCAGCATCCATAATGGCTGCTCCAAAAAAAAAAAAAAAAAAAAAAAAAGGCCATGTGTTTTCCAACCCCAGACCTCCTTCAGGTTGAAGCTTTACACAGGTGCACTCCTGATAGATTGGACTGACGTGCCACTATGGGAGCAGCATCGCAAGTACGGAGCACATGATTGGGGATGTGCACAATCACAGATTTCATATTACACTTAATCAAGTAAGAGTAGTAGGATTAATACCGGCAGGTGGAAGAGCTCACTGACTTAAGGACAGATTTAGACAAAAAGGAACAACCAATTTGCGGCGCTGCAGCGGGTAGATGTGTAGCTCGCATATTAAGAAAAGGCTTATGCAAGAACGCCTGCGCTGAGAGGAACAGCAAATTAGAAACATGAGAAAACGCAAATACGTGAGGGACGAAAGAAAAGAGCCTCTTGATAAATCATGAGCAGATTAAAAAAGTGTTTACACAAGGGGAAAAAGACTTTGCATTTTTTCTCATGACACAATTTCCACCCACCACAATAACAAAGGGACTACTATAATTCCCTTCATATGAATTACTTTATGAACAGTAATATTGATTTTAGTTGCTCTCAGGCCTAGGAAATGACAAGGCATGTGCAAATCTTTTTTTTCCCCTTGTTCCAATATCTTAACATTTTTGCTTCCAAACTGAAACCTGCAAGTCACGTAGCCAACAATCTAATTCCCTCTCTTTTTGAATCAGTTTCACGTAAAGTAGCTGACATCACGGGCTGTTTTATCAAAGACAAAACCGCTGTTCGCGCAATGAGCGTCCAACTCGGGGTCGGAAGTGGTCGCAGGTTAGCATTTCGTCTTACAATAGTCGGTTTCCGTCCCCATTGTCAGGAAAAGAAAACAGTGGAAGGCAGCAGAAGCCACCAGCGTGGCTGACGCTATCAGACACGAGACAGATTCCACCGTGACAAGCAACATCACAAATATGATAATTAGCGCATGACATAATTTGGCAGCATTTAGGGACTTTTCAAGCAGCATTTGTGGTTGCTTTCCGCGGGGAGTAGTTCGCAAGTTCAATTTTTATATTTGCACTCTACCAGAGTGACAAGATAAATATGCAAGCAGGTGTGCTCCTGGATACGAAACCTCGGCTCAACTCAAGCCATACACTATTTTTTAAAGTGCTCACTTCAATAAAGAAGCGCATCTGCAGTGTGTTCTGTTGTTTTTTTTTATTGCAGATCTGCAGGATAAAAGCTTTGGAGTCATAAATCTCAATTTTATCACAGAAGAGCACCAAAACAAGCTGTCTCCTACATTAAACTCTTGCTAAGCTAATCATGTACTGGTTCTAGCATCTGACTTAACCCACACATGAGACCGTTATATGTGTTTTAATCCACTATTTTCAGACAAATAGCGCTCACAGAATGATTTTGAAATATTTCTGAAATTGCATCGATCTCCTCCCTGCTCTGCTTGCTGACTCGCTAGCTAAATTAAAAGCAGATATAGAGTTAATTGTTTAGTAAGGGTGTTTGTGCAATGGTTTCCCACCTTTAACTCCAGTCCAGCACCAAATGCGATAAATCACCAATAATTGAAGCTGAGACCGTAATCTCATTCACTTTTGGCAGTTTTTCGCAGCTTTGCTGCAGCTGCAAAGTACCTGTGTTAATCTCAGGTAACTGAGAAAGCTGCTAAACTCTTCAACGTCTTAGCACAGGTAATCCCACTCCTGTAACGGAAAACTTTGTGTTAATCTAATCCTCTTAATTCAGCCAGTGATACTTTTTTTTTCACGGTTTCAACAAGCGGTGATTGAGATGGCTGTAAAACAAGCAGGGCCCATGCCTGAGACCAGATGCCCATCTAGGCTAACTCCCCAGTCCCCAAGAGAGGCATAGGTTTACAGCCTCCAAATATATGTTAAGTAATTACACAATCTCCCCTAAAATGATCCTGCGCTATGATTGAACACACTGAAACCACAGTTTAGATTTTTTTTTAACTTTTGGAAAGTGCATGTTCTTATTTAAGGAATGGAATAATTTCCTTGGAAACTGAATTCCCCTGTTAGAGGGAGTGCAACACATGGATGTGTGCCATGCTTTTATATTCCCATGCATAGCCGCATTCCTGTCTGCGATGACATCAGTCCAAGTTTAGCTCGCCCTGCGTAGGTGATATGGTGACACGCGGTCGAAAAAGTAGTTTAAAATGTCATCTTCCGTGTTTTAGAAACGCACATGCACAATTAAAAGAGGTACAAGTCATGTTCCCTGTCTCCTCACACCACCCACCCCCACTTTCCTGTAGGCCACGTCTTCAACATGCCCCATGACAATGTGAAGGCGTGTGAGGAGGTATTCGGGAAGCTTAAGGACAACCACATGATGTCTCCAACGCTGATTCAGATTGACAGGAGTCGGCCCTGGTCTGTGTGCAGCGCAGCCATCATTACCGAGTTCCTGGACAGAGGTCATGGTGAGTAAACACTTCCTGTATATGTCTATGGACGTAGAAGGGCCGCTAATTCTGTCCAGACTACGTGTTCTCAGCTGGTTGTAATCTAATTGTACGAGCGAAAAGCAGACCTGCGCTCCCTTTGCCACCATTAATTTGGTAATTTCAATTTGATATTTAACTTGGAAGTAAACGGCCGCTGATGTAAACAAAGCATGTCACATGTTTAGACGTAGTTTGTCGTATGATTTGGTCTGACTAATGGAAAAATATCGCTGGGGGAAAACGGGTGCGACAAAAGTGGGTCATGGTATAGAAAAGTCAAAGTAGTTTTAGCTGAAGTGGGCGCCTTTTTAAGAAACATTTTCAAAGTGCATTTGAAATGCAATTACTTAGGGATAGATCTCAGACTTGACACTGACGCATCAAGCATGAGCACCTCCATCGTTTTCACGTACAGAGACGAAATATGTCTACTTGTTATCGTTTTGCACGGCAAGTACACTGTGATTTGTTTGGATTTATTTTAATTGAAAGCAATAACCCCAAACTACATAAGACCGAATTCATGATATCGATCATTCCGATAAAAGAGAAAATTGTTATTAAACTATGGTCAGCATAGCTAAGAGACCGGTCATTCATTTAGTTGTTTTTTTTTAATCTATAAACAGTGTTAATATGAAACAGTTAAGGTTTAGCATTTTTGGATAAACACAACAAAAAATGCTTGCGTGACGCTAAAATGCTTTGAGTATAAACTGACTACCAAGAGCATTAGCCCCTTATATTTGCAGCTCCTTTTGTTTTTGAATTTTGTTTGAAAAATCATTCGAGCGTTTCCGACCGAGAGAGCAATTTCATTCTTCTCAACAGACTTACCCGTCTGCTTTGAAAATGAATGGATTGATGTGAACCCTAACGTGACACGCGGTGTCAGTGCTCCTACGGCCAACAGTGGACCCAGGACTGTTCGGCTGTTTTTGCTTGAACTTAGCCACAAGGTCCGCATCATGTGGTCAGCATCTGACCAAAGACAAGCCTGGGTCATTATGTTTGGGCCACATCTGGCCGGTGCAACACTTGCCAGTGCTGTAACTGAAGCAATAAGTGCCAAAAATGTCCCAAACTAGGGCCAAATGTGCTGCTGGGTGCGGCTTTTCTCCCAATGCTCAGGGTGCAGCCCCTTGACAGACTCCAGAGGAGGACGAAGCAGAAGAATAGCTTTAAAGGAAGTTGTCTAAGAGATAGTGAAGAGGACAGGCTTGAGGTAACTAAAAGTCCAATGACACGGGATTAGATTAGAAAAAAAAAACAATTAACATATTTTTCCATGTATTAACTGTACATATTGTTTTTCAAAAATGGTTTAATGCATGATGTGGAGATACTGTGGCATGCCTGAATCCTAAATATGAAGCTGAAAATGGGTATATCAACAGCCTGCCAAGGCTGCTACCTCTACAATTGTTTGATAATATAATATAGCATTTTCGTTGCCATGTCCTTGTAATCCAATCTAATCTCATATCAAATTAAGGAAGCAACATTCGTAGTTATACAACTCCAGATACTGTGTGGCTCCTCGCAGGTTCACAGATTTTCCAGATGAATGTTTATCTGTTAATGATCTTTACAGCTGTTTATGTGTCCAGCTGCAACGTAACTGTTTTAATACCCGGCGGATGAAAACACACTCGACAACAAACAGCAAGCAGGAGCAGGAGAAACCAGATGTGGAACCAAGTGCAGCGTTAAGCTGCTCAGAGACAGTTACATCTCTTAGGACTTTGGAAACGTGAAATGCCAGATTTAGAACATCTAGACCGCTCAGTCTTGATAAAATAAAATGCATGACGTCCCTACTGTCAAGTTATCCTAACCCTGGTTACGTCAAACATCACTGGATTAATTTCTGAGACTTCTTCACTGCCAAAGGGTTCTGAGGGTAACTTTTTTAAACACTGGCGAACACGAGAGATGTGTTAAAGGTATTTCTGATAATTCGCTGGAAATATATAAGAGGAACATGCTCGTTATTTCTATGGTTGACTTCAAATTGGACAAATACTGTGCAAGACACTGCCCTTTGAAGTGTGTGCACCAGCGCACACACACACACATACACACACACACACACACACACACACACACGCACAGACACACACACTTGTATTTGCTGTTGTCCACGCATTTTCACTGTTACCCAAGATGCGAACAATGCAAACGCAAACATCACTGTGGGCCTTCAACATCCACGCTGATGTTAATTAAAAAGGTGATCTTTCTTTCTGTCTGCATTTGTTTTTTGGTCATCATTTGGCAGCTCTTCTGTGTACATTGACTGATTTGTATATTGGAATAAGATCATTATACTCAAATTATTGTTTTTTTTTTTTTGAGTTGTTGAGCCAGATGTGCTGGACAAACACTGAGACTTGATTGGATGAGATTTAAGTTTTCTCTGCCATTCTGCCTTCACATAAAAAAATATTTGAACACTTTTTTCTTTAATATCTGTGCGAGTGAAGGCAGCTGTCTGATTTCACAGAATTGCTTTTTTTTTTTTCGTAATGTAGGAGACTGCTTGCTGGATCAGCCTCAGAAGCAGCTGTCTCTCCCAGACAACCTGCCTGGCTCCAGCTACAGCCTACATCGTCAGTGCGAGCTGGCCTTCGGCCCCGGTTCCAAGCCCTGCCCCTACATGCAGCCCTGCTCCAAGCTGTGGTGCACCGGGAAGGCTCGCGGACAGCTCGTCTGCCAAACCAGACACTTTCCCTGGGCAGACGGCACCGGCTGCAGCAATGGCAAGGTCTGCTACCGAGGGTTGTGCGCTGATAAGAACACCACCATGCACGAGAAGGTGAGAGATTCTCTAAAGAGAGTACTTCTGTCGGTCTTCAGCCGAACTGATGGACTGATGGTTCTTTCACTCGATCACACAGGTGGACGGCCGATGGGGGAAGTGGGGTGCATTTGGAGACTGCTCCCGGAGCTGCGGTGGAGGTGTCCAGCTGGCCAGGAGGGAGTGTAACAACCCCGTACCTGAGAACGGCGGCAAATACTGCTATGGCCTTCGCATCAAATATCGTTCCTGCAATCTTAACCCTTGCCCTGAGACAGGTATGCAACATTCTGGTTCCGTAAAGTCACACAGACAAAAGTAGTACACTGCAACAAGATATTCATCTGTGGGGAGATTGAACTTTCGTTGGCACATGTTGAGCTGTTTTATGCGTCTAGGTAAGAGTTTCCGGGAAGAACAGTGCGAGGCCTTCAACGGACTCAACCTGAACACCAACCGACTGGGCCCCTCTGTGGTCTGGGTCCCCAAATATTCTGGCATCTCCCCCAAGGATAAATGCAAACTCATCTGCCGTGCCAACGGGACAGGATACTTCTATGTCCTAGCTCCAAAAGTATATTCTGATTTTATTATTTTTCTAAATTGTAAAACATCCTTCCTCGTACTCCGAAAAGTCATGCTCTTTCCTATGTTTGATGTAAAAGATAAGCGATCTTCACCTCCACCCCCTCTTCCAGGTTGTAGATGGGACCCCCTGCTCTCCGGACACCACGGCTGTATGTGTTCAGGGGAGATGCATCAAGGCCGGATGTGACGGGAAACTTGACTCGAACAAGAAGTTTGACAAGTGCGGCGTCTGCGGCGGCGACAACCAGGGCTGCAAGAAAGTCTCGGGAATGTTCACCAAACCCATGTAAGGATTTTCCCCGAACAATCAAAAAGAGTTTTCTTTCGTTCTTCTTCTTCTTCTTCTTCCTCTTCAAAATGACAATCACGAATATACTTTTGAATCGGTAGATGAATCAGACCCTATGACACTTATTCATTGACAACGAATGAATATTTGTGATAAATGGGGTGGAAAAGACACAACATCACCGCAATGCATTTTGTAATACATGTTCAATGAGAAAGACTGATGATATATACTATAAAATGAATGAGTAATAGGGGCCTGATTGAAAACAATTATATCAATTACATCATTAGCAAGCGTGTGTTTTCCACAGGGACATTTTTCTTTATTTCAATAGCGAGAAGAAGAGGTAGGATTACATTAAAAACAAGACCGTAGAGAAAATCTTGAAATCGTGAATGATACTGGCTGATGATTACATAGTGATTCTCATTTAGATGCAATGTCAATCAGGTCGATGATTTTACAAGCAGGTAGATATAAACCCAACCACTTATCCTGAGCAACAAGCCGTACCTACCAACAGTACCTGCAGAATGAATTAGTTTTAATTTTCAGACAGTATTTTGTGTGTTCAATGCGTTAAATAACTTCATGATTATTGTCATGTTAGTTACTGTCAGTTAATGCACATATATAATGTGTGTGACCATCACTAGAAGTGCATGGGGTATCTACTTGGCACGGGACGCTCACTCGAACACAAAGAAATGTCAGAATACACCAGATCAGTCAATTGACTAAAATATGAAAACAATCCATCATCATGGATTGACAATTTAACCTTAATACATGCTATCTCCCCGCTCCCTCAGCCATGGCTACAACTTCGTGGTGACGCTTCCCGTCGGAGCTGCCAACATTGACATCCGTCAGCGTGGCTATCGAGGAATGGTCGGCGACGAAAACTACCTGGCGTTAAAGAACAAGCAGGGAAAGTACCTGCTGAATGGCAACTATGTGGTGTCGGCCGTGGAGCGGGACCTGTTAGTGAGGGGCAGCCTGTTGCGCTACAGCGGCACCTCCACATCTGTAGAGATTATTCAGGCCATCAGACCCTTGCAGGAGTCTCTGACTGTGGAGGTGCTCTCAGTTGGGAAGATGACCCCCCCCAGGGTGCGCTACTCCTTCTATATTTCCAAGGAGAGCAAGGAGGAGAAGACTCTACGGAAGGAGGAGAAAAGCCATTCGGCGCAGAATAGTATACTGAAGGATAATAAAGTGGAACCCAAGAAGCAGCTAATGGGGAAAAGGCCGGTCAGCCACTGGGCGACAGGAAACTGGGATGCCTGCACAGTGACTTGCGGTAGCGGTATGCAGAAGAGGCTGGTGCAGTGCCAGAGCAAGGAAGGGGCTCCTGCAGCGGACTGCGACAGTTCTGACAAGCCGTTAGCAGTGAGAACATGTGGGGATCCGTGTCCCATGTGGGACGTGGGCACCTGGTCTCACTGCTCCAAGACCTGTGGAAGAGGCTTTAAAAGGCGAATAGTGCGGTGTGTGACCGACAACGGTCTGAGTCTACCCAGAGACCACTGCTCTGGAAAGAGGAAGCCTCAAGAACTGGACCTCTGCAATCTAAGGCCATGCTAGAGTTACAAATACAAATAATTCTGGGTGGTCAAAGAGATAAGATCGCATGGAAGAGTCATCAAGGTCATGATTGAATGTTTTTTTGTTGTTTTTTTTGTGTTGGGGCAAAGCACATCTACATAAAGCCTGCCGCAAGGAGCGTGTACCTAACTAAACAAATTTCAAGGGAGACAGAGAGGGTCTTCCTCCGTGCTCCAAAAGACAGAGACATCTGCTTTGGAAAGAGACAAGAAAAGCTGCCTCACCCTTAACTGTCAAATCATCAGTAGCAGATTGGACTGCGGAGTGTCTACCTCTTCCAGGACATATGCATCTGCTTACGCATTTTAATTCTCTGGTATGTGTGGGATGAGGTTCCAAAACGAGAGGGAAATAAAGGTTCAGGACAAATGGAGAAAAAAATAATGGGCGGACTGTGAGAGTCAGCTTCAACATTTTGCTGTCATGAGAAGCCAACATCTCACCTGTGAATTGACACTAGTCCCATTCTGGCGATGAACTCATGGAAATGTGAAACGCAGTACTGTATCTGCAACATTCAACCTGAAACGATTAATTTCTTTTTTATGTGGTCGTCATTTTTTTTTTTCCT
This sequence comes from Fistularia tabacaria, assembly GCA_901007705.1. Taxonomy (NCBI): domain Eukaryota; kingdom Metazoa; phylum Chordata; class Actinopteri; order Syngnathiformes; family Fistulariidae; genus Fistularia; species Fistularia tabacaria. The sequence goes on from CAAKHD010005330.1 coordinate 19,851, forward strand.
GTTCTTTGGCTGCTGTCGAAGTACTTTGTGTGTGTGTATGTGTGTATGTGTGTATGTGTGTGTGTGTGTGAGTGTGTGTTGTAATGAAAATCAGCATTCTGTCACAATGCCATCCATTTTCTTATGCTTGAGAAGTGTTTTTTTCGTGGTTCCCAGCCTACCCGAACGACAAAATGATCAATACCATCGGATCGACATTGTCTTCCCAAGTACATATTGGAATCTCTGAATTTTACTTGTGACCAAAACCATTTTTCTGTGACAAATAATTGTTTAGTTATAGCCACACTGATGCATAAACATCATGGGATATCTGCCTTTTGCAGCGAATGTAGACCGTTTTAATGTTGCAGCCGGATTCAAGCAAACCAACCAGTCGTAAAGCAGTTCACTGCTACCAAAGAGTTATAACCTTCCGCAGAGCCTTAGTCTATCCGGGCGTCCCTCCGCAAAGATGACCTCAAGAACTTCAATGTACCTGTGAAACAAATATCCACATTGTTTTTGAAGTGATCTTGAATTTTAATTGCCAAAATGAATGTCCAAATTTTCCGCAAAGGCACTACCTGGGTCCGTAAGATAGATCAAATAAAACTGGAGTGCGCCTTCTGGGAAATTCAAATTGCAACAGATATTTCATCTAATTTAACCCCGAAAGCTATGACAGGCAGAGCACAAATTAGGCATCATTAGCGAGAAGCTGCTTTTATTATGTTTCATAGCCCGCAGGGGAAAACACAACTGATGACACAGAGGGCGGTCCAACAGCAGCAGAGCTGGAAACTGTTAAGGCACGGTGTCAATGACTGTCCGCATATATAATTCATTATTATGTTTTTGTTGGGTATTTACTTCAAATAAAGCCTGTTAAAATATGTTTATCGTGGCAGGAGGCGTGACAGAGTGGCAGCTCTGGGAATGAACCTGGATCAGCTCCTCTGATTAAAACAGAAAAAGATGGACGACAAAAATGAAAGGCTTCTCCAGACGATCCAATTTGAATTGAAGACACAATTTACGTACTTTTTAGCGTGTCACTTCACTATCAACCACTCAGTTACACCAACCAGTCTGTTGTACCTTTTGGCAATTGATAAACGTGTTCTGTGAAAGTGTTGATAACTTATTAATTGTTGTTGTCATTTTTCATGCACCATCGTCGATGATTCCAGCTCAGACTTGGGCACTTTGCAGTCTTGTACATAATACTTAAAATTGAAAATATTCAAGATTTATATAGTTTGAAATATCAGATATCTTAGGGGGTTGTTTTCAATTCCAGAAAGTTGCTGTTTATTGATTTTCGCTATTTTTATGGACCAAAGATTATTCAAGAAAGTAATTATGGATAGAAATTAGTAGAGGCAGCTCTGTATTGTAGCCATTTATAGTCATTAATCCACCCTTTACAGGCCGTTTTATCATTTGTTGTTTGTTTGTTTCAGTTTTCTTGACAGAATATCAATTTGTTATTCGGCAGAATTGTCAGCTGGGCAGAGTAAATGCTTATGAGCTGCTGTTAGCTCTTCTGTCACCACTGCCTTTTGCCTTTCTTCAGCTCAGCAGCTTCAATACCTCTCATCCACAATGACAAACCAACCATCAGACTTGATATAGATAGTGAATATACCCACATGGTATTTTGTAAAGCCTGCCATGCTCGTAGTGCGGAATATGCTTACTTTTAGTGTTAGCCACTTGGTGAAATTAAAGGGAACATCCGCCTAAAATCGGGTGGCGCTCGGTCTCCCTCGGTTAATGTCAGATTCGCAGGAGGCAATGACAGGGGGATGCGGGACAAATATTTGGAGTCATTCAGTCCCGGGTCTTTTTCTGAATAGCGCTCTTCAAAATGTCTATGAAAACTATCAGTGCATTCTCAGAGGTCCAGTTTTGGTGCCACGCCTTGTGATTCGAAATGCCGTGACGCACTTCCCGACGAACGTGTTTACGATGTCGACAGACTGAAATCGGCTGTGGAGGAGACGGAAGGGAGACCATGTCCATGACCTTAGCAGACAGGAATTTAAGAGATGGAGACTTTTGATTTGAACATTCATGATTGAAAAGAAAAAAAACAACAAAAAAAAAGGCCTGGATCGTGTCAAAGGGGAAGCGATGACAGATCTGGATCCGTAATCAAGGATGTGTAACTGACTGATATTGATGTTCCTCAAAAAGTACTCTTCATGTCCCGCCTGTCTCGGTCCAGGGGAACCAATTACCATCTAAAAAGGTGGTATTGTACAGTTATTTCTTTCCACATCTTGTACAGTCAATGCTATTTTTACCAGTTGTCTTTTTGTATTGTATACTATGTATACATTCATCTAGCTGTATAAAATAAAGTACATATATGAACATAAACGTATACAGATCCCTCGGCGTGACAGTGCCTTCACCCCGGCAGTATCCGTTACAGCAGTTTCCGCTGCGCCACGCAGTCCTCCATCACATGAGATGAGACAGCCCTGATACCTCAGCGACCGCACCTCCCCCCGGCTAAATCATGACTGCCGACGAGACCACATTCATTCATCCATTTTGGTATTCTGCTGATTCAAGCTCCGCCGTCCCAGCTGCACTGTAACAACACACCCCACTGAAAAAGCCCAATGCTTTGTCGGACAGATGACTCACAGACTTGGACAGCCCCGTTCTGAGGATTTTGACTCTTGAGGGTCCAAATACACAATTTTTTTTTAATACAAGATGTCACTGACGATTATATATTCTTGATAACAAGCGTGTGCGAATAGTGAAGGATAATCGGACATTGGAAATAATGCCTAGTCTAGTTACATGCTTCGAGTTTCTTCCAGCTCTGTGTTTGAAAGGGCAGCTGACTACAGAGTAAATAATCCAGGTAAACCTCCCTGACTGGACGAGACTGTTTAGTCTTTGCTTTATTATACACACGCCGGCTGCTCATTAAATGTCTCAGATGTTGATGGACTGGTGAGTATGTTTACAGCCGAGGAAATCATTTAAAACAAGAACGTTTCAAAGTCCGTTTCTAGAGGAGTGGAGAGGACTTCAGCGACATTTTACGTGAAATTAGACACGAATGAAACTCAGTTTCTTTTGGTTTGTGACCACCAGGTGCTATGAAAAATGGTCATTTTAATATAAATACACACAAATATAGATAAATACACACACACACACACTATATATATATATATATATGTGTGTGTGTGTGTGTGTGTGTGTGTGTGTGATGTATGTATATATAATAATAACAATAATAATAATAATGTATATTTTATTCATCCCTCGTGGGGAACTTCATTCTCTGCATTTAACCCATCATGGATGAACCATGAGCAGTTGGCTGCTGTCTACCAGCGCCAGGGGAGCAGTCAGGGGTTCAATGTCTTGCTCAACAACACTTGGACACACTAGAGGGAGCGGGGAATTGAACCAGGAAGATTCGGTTCCAAAGGCTATCGCTCTAACTCCTGCGCAACGCCGCCCGATTCATACACAGACACACAAATATTATTTACACACACACACACACACACACACACACACACACACACACACACACACACACACACACACACACACACACACACACACACACACACTTTTTTTTTTTGTTTTTTCTCCCATGCTTCCGCCGCGACACCATAATTTCACATATGGAT